>JAJHUR010111870.1:0-22514 GCA_027495735.1 Lutjanus campechanus | reverse complement strand
TAGCTGATCTCTCTTGACAGTGCCTTTGTTCCTGATCAACTCATCTTTTAGGTTCAGAAGAGCGATTTTGGTGCATCTCATGACTGTAATACATGGGGTACGGACATGAAGCATCATATAGGCCGGGTGGAGCTGGGTTTTTTATCTGCTACACAGACTCTGTCTTTGAAGCATGTGGTTGTGTGCACGCCGTGTTTCCTGACGAGATTTAAAGTTGGATAGATGACAGATGATTGGAGTTTTGCAGAGCGATAATGCTGCTGGTTATGCTGAGTTTGGACGCGTAGGCGATATTCACTGGTACTAAATTGATTAATTAGTTTGTTTCAGCTACAGGATCGTGGATACACATTAATTTCTGTATTTATTTTAATGTGTCTTGTAAAAACAACTAATATAGTTGCTCTGTGTTGCATTGCCTCTGGTGCAGGGCAGATTGGGTCGCAGGGTTGCAAATTATTTGCATTTCGCTTAACCAGTAGTTGAAAATGTTGACCATCAATCAAACATTAATAATTTATAAGGTATAAAACACACATTACTTTATTCATTTTAAATTTAAGTTTCCTTATTCAACAAATGACTCTGCCAGACAAAACGCCAAATGAGGAGCATTTACTGCCATTTCTAGGCTCTCGATTAATACACCTTTAATTGGTTAATGATTAATCATTAACCTCCCTTGATTGTATTCATTTTTACACAAATATCTGTCTTTCTTTACCTGCTGAAGGGCCACGCAGTCGTGCAAAGAGAGAAAAAATAATTACCAGCAGTGTAAAAATAGAGATGAGCAGCGCGATGCCCTTTGGGAAATGGCAACGACAAAGTTGTTCCTGAACGTTTCACAACACAAACACCAGTAAAAGTAGTTGCTTGCTGCCTGTGTGTGCGCTGCACCATTGACGTGACATCATTTGTGTTTATGTCCATGAATGAAGATGTTGAAAATACAGGAAAGATCCATCTAGGCCGAGTTTCCAATTTCTGACTTTAATGACAGTTCCATTGCACTCTCAGGTCGGAGGTTGTTTTGTTCTTTTTTCCGAGTTCCGAGCACAATGGGTTGCAGCATTAAGTGCAGTTTGCTAAATGTGAAATAAAAAAGGTTTGACTTGACATGCACCAATTTTGCAGTGATTAAATTACTGTTAAATGATTCGGGGAAAGACAAAATGGTGGGCCGGATTTTAAAAAAAAAAAAATTTGAATACCTGGGCCGCTTTATGAAATTGTTTCCTGGACGGTAACTTGTTCTATTTTAAAACTTCTGACAGGCCTGAAGAGATCAACATCTCGTAATTCACAAGTAAACAAAGTAAAGCAAAGAATAAAAATAAAACAAACATTTTTGTAGCTTAAATATTTTTTTCCTGCTCTTATCCTGTTAATTGTCTTGCAACCAGTCATGCAATTTACTTTTCAAGATTCAGGATCAGGATTATTAGAAGAAGTTTTCAATTTCTTCACAGACAGAAAGCAACCAGAGTCTTGATTACTTTCATTTCACATCATTTAACATCTGTTTGGATGGGAATGCTCAGCAAAAGAAAACAGTGTCAGTTAGAGCTGCATGATATGAAGAAAACCTGCATAAAACTCACTGTTAGTTTTTAATTAGAAATTGCTTGTAATAATTTATTTAGACGACAAAATTTAAAAAATTATAACATAATAACACCACATACTATTCTACTGAAATACAATAAACAATAGAATTGATTTCTCTCACAAAATATTATTTATCTACAGAAGTAGTGTTGAAGGACTGTGTTTGAGTTTCAATGTGCACCAGTGTTTTTCACCACTGTTGTCTCTTGACCACAGACCAACCAACAGCCACGTCAAAGAGGCGTCGCGGTCACACACACACTCTCGAGGCCCAGAGGCAGGTGGTGGTGGTGGTGGTGGAGGCCACAGACGCACCCGGGAGCCTTCCCCTGAGGAAGAGCCCTCCTACATGGAAGAGGTGGAAGAGGAGGAGGAGGAGGAGGAGGAGGAAGAGACAGGCTATCACACAAACTACTCGCCTTCACCTCCTCAACACGAGCAGTACAGCCCTCCACAGCGAGGAGGCTACCAGTCGGACGAGTACGAGAGCCCCGAGCCTGAGCCTGAACCTGAACCCGAGCCTGAGCCCGAGCCTAGTCCCCCTCCTCCTCCTCCTCGCAAAGACGTCCGCCACGCCAAACCAAGCAAAGAACCCAGCAAAAACCATCATCACAGTTCCCACGGTGACAGAAACAGGGACAGAGACGAGGAACGGCGGCAACGCCATGCACAGATGAGTAGTGATCGAGGAGGAGGAGGTGGAGGAGGTGGAGGAGGTGGTGGTGGTGAAGGAAAGAAACGCAGTGCGGACAGAGACAGACAGCAGAGTCCGGTACAGAAGTCTGCAAAGCACAGCAGGAAGTCCACCACACATGAGAGCAAGAGGGAAGAGAAGAAGAAAGGAGGAGATGAGGGTGAGTGTGTTCACATGGACGCAGAGTTATAACTAAAGGATAAATCTGTAATATATTTACTGTAATAAATCACAGCTGTTTTAGTTTGCCCGTTTCATGTTAATTAGAGTTAAAATTAATGCCGAATGTTTCACGAATGGGTAAGTGTTAAAAATTAAGTGTTTATTAGTCGTAATAAATCATTAATAATCTTTTAGAAGGTGTAGATGTTTATAACGATTAAATTGAGCAAAATGTTAATGGAGTCTGGCAGGCAGTGAGACAGGCAGTCACTGAACTCAAACTGTTTTTTCAGAGCAGTGGGCTTTTGTTTTCAGGTTAACGAGCTTAACTTTATAAACAGCTGATCAATTTACAGTGGAGGACTTGTCCTAGCTTGTCAGTAGCATATTAAAATAATGTGCTCATCTTGCACTCCTGGAGTCTTCCTACAGCCTGCCTGAGCTTCCCTGAGTCTGGGGAGGAGGGAGCGGGGAGAAACAACTCGCTTCACCCATAGATCGTGTACTAAATAGGACTTCAACCTATTTAATGTACAGTCTGTAGCTCTAACCTGATGCATATATACACACAACCATTTACTGCAAAATGCTGTTAGAAACTCAGTACAATTAGCTGATAATGCATCTGATCAGCCACCGTCAGTAATCAATACACACATCATTAAACCATCAGTCAATCCAGTAACTGATACTGTCAATGTCAGACTTTCTATAGCGGTGACAAAATGTTAAAAAAATATACATATTAGGAGTTCAAACTTCCCTGCACTCTACAAAGAAAACATTACACCAAACTCCCTTCAGGAAATATGATATTTTAACAATTCCTTACACGTCTGTAAAAACACATAACTCTACAAACACAAGATGGAAGCCATCATATGTTGACAGTCTTCTCTTCAATTCGGCATCAATATAATCTATAAAAACAAACTGTATTTAGGTACAAATGTTACATTTTGGATTTTGTCTTCTTAACCCCTCACCAGCCCCATCATGTGTGTATTTAAGTCTTTTCAGCCTTTACTAAAGTAACTACTCAGGTTGCTGCTTCCTGTTTGGTGCTGGAGAGAGCACGCCTGCAAGATGAGAGAAAACATCCTACGAGATGACTGAGTGCTGAATGTTTTCTTTCGTTAGTGTTTTGTTGTTGTTGTTTTTTTTGACATGGTGTAGCTCAAATATTAAATAATCTAAGATCAAAATCTGGGGATGAAAAAAAGCCTAATAGTCGTAGTACTCCTCTGTTTGCTCCGTTGCTCAGGCGTCCATGTGTGTTTGCACAGTTTGTGTCTGATGGCAGAGTTTTACTGTCTCTCGGTGATATCAAAGGTTTAAAGCAAGAGCCATTTCCTGCCTCTTCCTGTTCCCGACCAAACCGATGCTCACTCAAGTTACAGGCAGGCCAAGAGATGGAGTGACAGATCATTGTGTTTTCTTAAAGATAATGATGAATAAAACTGGACTCTATGAGCATTTAAAAGGATTTATCACTAAATAGAGAATTCAGCAGGGATCAGTTTATTACAGCTGGCTTGCAACAAAAGTTGTGATCATTTTGTTTAAGTATGAACAATTGTATTTCATCAAGTTTTAATTATTACAGAAGCTCAAATCATCATGTGTTTATTAGATGACTAGTTGTCTTGCAGCTCTGTGCACCAGAAAAGACATTTCTGTTTTATCAGTGCACAAAACGAGGCCACAACAGAGAGCAACATCCTGTAGTGGCTGATTGAGACACTGCAGATAACGACGCGTTCGTAACTCTGCTGACGGGAAACAACAACCCTTAATTTATTAGCAAATTTCAAACAGTTCCTTAAACAACAGCGAGTGATCGCTCTGTCCTGAGAAAGCTGAATACAAACACACAAATTGTTTTACTTCATCTGTTTACCACTTCAGTATTGATATCAATCATCGCAAACAACAGTGGAAGAAGTACAAAGATATGTTATGTAAGAAGCAATGCTGCTGTGTTAAAATGCTATATTACAAAAATCAGTCAAACTCTTACTTGAGTAAAAATACAAAAACATTAGCGTCATATTTTGTCTGCAAAGTAACTTGTAACTAAAAGTATCATGTAAATGCAGTGGAGTGAAATTTATAATTATTGCCTCTGAAGAAGTAGAAAGTTGCATTGAATGATAAAACTCAAATATACATGAACTTGAATTTCATCTCTGCAATCAGTGCATGTATGAATTAGTTTAGCAGCTGCTAAACTATGAAATTTTTATGAATCATCAACAATTATTGGGACTGGAACTGAAAAAAAGGATTGAAAAGCTCAATTTTAATTAAATAAAAGTTAGCAGGATAGAATCAGCAAACTCTTGTTTATCTCCCCCACTCAGGATAAAGGTGTCAAATGAATATAATGCAAAATTCCCATGATTCACTGCATCGTCTTAACTTTCCCATCTGCCTCTGTGTTTCCAGGGCGACCGCGGCCGCCGAAGGACTCTCCACCCAAAGAGGAGGAAGAGGACTTCGAGACTCCCACCATGTCCTTTGAGTCTTTTCTCACGTACGACGCCCCAACGTCTGTCAAGAAGAAGAAGAAGCCATCGTCGTCGTCATCCTCGTCACACTCTCGACCGTCTCACTCTTCATCCTCTGTGTCGTCCTCCCATCACACGCACACCCCTCCACCTGTGCCCTCCTCCTCCTCCTCCTCTTCCTCCAAAGCGAGCAAAGCCAACGGCACTCAGAGCAGCAAGAGGCCACATTCAGGCTCCAGTTCAAGTGGAGCGTCATCGGAAAAACGCAAGAGGGTAAGAACAGCAGCAGAGTGAGAGTTATCCAGACTTGACCAGATAAATTTACAGATTATCCTTTATGAGATCTCTGTGAATATGAATTGGTATTTATTAAAGACAAAATTTAATTTGAGGACCACTGAAAGCTGCAAATTACCCCCCAAAGCCACAACAGAAATCCCTAATTCTGCTTCTTTTCACACTGCTCTTTAATGCTCAAGACGTTTTCATTATTAGCACGAAAGAAGAGCATCGTTCAACCTAGAAATCAACTTATTTGGTATTTAACTGAGGGCTGATTTCAGGATTTTATAAAACTCAGATACTGCTATTGATAAATCTGTAGGTCTGCACTTCTGATTGAAATCATGTCATAGTTCAGGGAACCTAAAAAAAAAGAGTAATTCTGCTCAAGGCCGTGTTTGTCCTGCAAGGACTGAAAACTGTGTTGTGTGCTTTTGTGGGTAAATTAGAGATAAGTTGTAAGTAATTCCCTTGCAGAATTTAAAGCAAAGATCCACATGTCCTTTTGAGTGTTAAAGTTAAACCGGTTATAATTGCTATTTTTGTTATGACAAAAGCAAATGACTGTGAAGGGTTCATAGTGACGAGCCTACAAAGAATGATCACCTGAATCTGCAGCTCTCCTCTGCTTTATGGCGCTTTATAGTGAATTTCAGCTCATTGTTTAGCTGTCTGGCTGTAACCTTTCTGTTTTGGTTCACTCTTGCTGCTCTTAAAGCGTCGTTTTGAGCCAAAAGAGGCAGCTTTTTACAGTGAAAAACCTCTAAAAATCCACTGAGCACTACTTACCCAGCACCAAACAGCAGACAAACACAGTTGAGGACTTGCAGGTGAGCGTTTAGCAGCTAAACTGCGAGATCTGTCCCACAGGAGTCGGTAGAGACCAGAAACAGACCTAAAATAGAGTGAAAATGGGACTGAGCAGCTCATTCTTGTGAAATAAACCCTGACAGGGTGATGCAGATCATCCTGAAGTTGTTCTTTTTTTCCCACAAAAGTGACTTGTGCATTGTACATTATCCCGCTTATTGCACATATTATTATTATTATTATTATTAGTAGTAGTAGTAGTAGTAGTAGTAGTAGTAGTAGTAGTAGTAGTAGTAATAGCATATCCTTGATTTAACAATGTTTTTATTGCTCTTCTATGATCAGAGCTCTGTCCATAGCAACAGTCTGTTATTCATAGCAACGGTCTGCTATAAAGAAATAACAGACCTTAGAATGTTCTAATTGACCAATCAGAATCAAGAATTTAATGAAATAAGTCCTAATAAATGATCATGTTGATCCGTAACTGCTGGATGTGTAAAGAAGCGACAGGATCTTATCTCAGTTTAGGGTGATATTTAGGATTTTTGGTATTAACAATTCCATGTTTCATTGCCGTCCTAAGTTAGGATGGCACAGAATCTGTCCTAAATTCAAAATAACTGTCATAAAACAGGGCAGCACCACTGTTGTCCGGTCTGTGTGGGAATGACAATGGAAGATGAGAAACAACATAAACACAGAAATATCCTGACTGAATTAAGGCTGCAACTGACAATTATTTTTGTAGTTTCTCGATTAATTGATTAATAGTCGTTTGTTTTAAAATGTCAGAAAATTGTGAAAAATACTGACCAGTGTTTGCCAAAGTCCAAGATGACGCCCTCAAATGAAAAGTTTTTGCCACTTCCTTGCTTTCAGCTGCAGCTCAGAGTCTTCATCAGCAGATTCAGTTCATTCAGGCCTTCGCTTTAGGTTTTTCCTGATATAGCAAATTAAAACGCAGCAAGTCGAAGCCCTGACGATTTTATTTAAAGTATTTTAAGACTTTATTGACCTTTAAGCTAGTCAGTGAGTCTCTCCAGGACCCAAAGCTGTGATTTTATTTTGTAGAATTGTGTTTGTTTCCTAGCAACAGTAGTTTATTTTTCAGATACTTCTGAGAAGAGCAGAAACCTGCAGGTCTCTCTACCATTTACAACAACCTCATTTAATAATTTGTCAGTGTAAATGGAGAACTTGTACCCCTGGCTCTATACAAAGGTAAAAAACCTCTAAAATCAGACTAGCTGTTTAGCTTAGCTTCGTTCTCTCAGTGTTTAATGCTAAGCTAACTGTCTCCTGGCTGTAGCTTAACAGAGTGGTATCGATTGTTTCATGTGGCTGCTGGAAAGAAAACAACAAGCATATTTCCCAAAATGTTGTACTGTTTCTTTAACTTTTTGTGTAATTTGACTGCTTTTGTCCTCCCACAAACTTTTCATTTATTATTGATTGTTTACAAAAGTCTCAGTTTGAAAAGTTCCTGCTTGCTGATGTTGAAGTTATTGTCGTCTGCAGGTGGTCGAGGCCGTTCCGACTCTTCCTGAAATCCCTCTGCCAGCGATTCAACCCAATTACAGACCTCTGCCCTCCATCGACGTCACACCGCTGTCCCCTCAGAGACGGAAAGGTAACGTCCTCATCTTAGAAGTTACTGTCTCATTTATGAAGCATCACAGTTCCTTCTTCTAAACCTCAATAACCATCAAGCAGACATAAACAGGTAAACATTTACAGTAAGTATACAAGTTCTTTAAAATATTCATAGTTAAGATAATAGATAAATATAAAAAAATAAATAAATAATAGTGACACTAAATAAATGCGTTGTAAGAGGTCGTTTTTAGACGTTTTAATGCAGAAATGTTAGATATTGTAGCTTTAAACATCATGTAAAAGATCACACCTCTGTGGTTTGGAGTTTAGTTTCACTCCTTGGTTCCTGTTTGCACACTGACGTATCAGCCTTATTTTTACTGATCACTTGGGGCTGTGTAAAGTTACTGCTAATGCAAACTTTCTTGCTGATGCTGCATTAAAACCTTTTCCATTGGTGAACCTGCAGGATGCTTTTATTGTGAAGAAATGATAAGAAATGCATTGTGTCTGTCACCAAGTTAGCGGTGCTTTTCATTGATAAAAAATAGATCTAAAATCAATCAGATATGGACATAATCTGTGCAATTTGGTGAGTGGATCAGTTAAAGTTGTTGCTCAGAGGAATAATACAAACAGAGACTAAACCTAAAATCCCTATAAATACATGTGAAATAAGCAAACTATGCTTCCTAAAATGGTCAGGTGTCGGAGAGAACTCTTAAATCTGACTCTCAGGTTACTAAAGTGCATGTAAACACAATCTGTGGTTACCTGTGTAACCTGGTTTCTCTCTTGTGTGCATGTAAATGTGCTGAGTGAGCCCACGTGTAGAAACTGACGGAAGCTGCATTTTTTATTTCCAAAATCAGAGTCAGGTTTTCCGTTTGCTCTGGGATATTTGTGCATAACAACAAATGTAGTGGGAGAAAACATGAATAAAAATAAAAGTATGGCTGAACAGTTAATCCAAAAATTATTGAAATTGCAATATGGCCACGTGCAAAATCCAAATTGCAGAGGCTGCAATTATTTGATAAAAGAAAAATGTGTCACAACGAAATGAAGCAATGTGGAGCCACAAAGACGCCTCGGCCTACAAATCATGTTCTCCAGACGTAAGTGAACATGCTTGTTTGGTGCAGAGCCCAGCAAAAGTCACTGTGTTTTTATTTAAAATCATCATGTTTTTTTCCCAGTAAAATGAAACACAAAAAATTACAATTCCCACTAAATTCAGACTCATAATGCAAATTGCAATTTCTGTCAGTAATTACAATATAATTTTTTTGCACCATCATCATTCAACCCCAGATGAAAGCAGATACTGCAAATCAAAAAGGCACAAATAGAAAATAGAACATTGACATTAACACAGGAGACACAATATGTATAATATGATAACAGTATATGTGATTTAAATAAATGAAGGAGCTGTGCACGTTTATGCAGGAATGTGCAGATGTTGGGCCTGGTAACATGTGAAGTTCACAGTATTAATTTGCTGCTCCACCCTGGTTTAGAAGCGTTACAGGCCGGAAATATATTTGCTTTTAACTGCACGTTTGCATAAGAATCCATGTGCATCATGGCTGCCTTGTGTATCTTGCATCTGTTTGGAGCGATGGTTATGCAAAAGCAAAATTGAGCAATTTTATTGCTTCACAGAAGAGATTGCTAACACGCTCAGAGTAACTAGTATTTATAGTAATGAAGCAACATATTTCGGGGAGAACCAAGGCCAAAATAACAAACAAAACCACTCTAACTCCTTGGCTGACTAAACCCTAACTAAACAAAAGAACAAACAAAAGACTCCCCAAGCTAAACAAGAACAGGGAAAAAAGGTATTTAAAAAACATTGCAGTTCATTCCTTTGACTTTGTGCTGATAAAAATATAATGTCTGTGAAAGGTGTAAGCCCTGAAGCTATCAGCAAACATGAGTAAACATGGCTAGCAATAAAACTAGAGCTAACGCCTCTGGGTCTTGGAGGTGTGCAGGTCCTGGAGGGAGAGTAAATCGCAGCCGATCACCATCTCAGTGTAGTGAATGATACGCTGCAGTCCGTCCTTGTCCTTGGCAGAGGAAGCTGAAAGTTCACCAGTTGCTTTGGTCACTTCAGTGACAAATATTTTTATCTCCCAACACAGAGCTGTCACTGGACGGCTTGAGGCTTTTGGCTCACTCAGACAAACATACTTTGGGTGTCAAAAACCAAATTGTACACTTGTGAATTTTTGTATTCAGGCAAATTGTAAACTAGTTTTTTTTTCTTTTCAGCGTCAGCATATCTGTAAATCTTCATCCTGTCCTGCTCTGTGTCACCCTGCCTGACTTTGACTCCCTTCCGTACTTTCAGTTCCTGTCTGCAATGACGAGGAGGACGCCGGCTTCACAGGGAAGAGATTCAACTCTAAGATGGTGGTCTACTCAGGATCGAAGACCTCGTACCTGCCCAGGATGATGACTTTGTACGAGCAGTGCATCCGCGTGCTGCAGAACAACATCGACTGTGAGTGGAGCTGCTGTGTGTTGTTTCATTTTCAGATAGATGATGAACACACAAAATTTCTCCCAGCAGGTGGCACTAGAGCGTCTGTAGTCTTGCCACAGGCTTGTGTACCATAAAATAACCACTAAAATGTATTCATAACGTTATTTTTATCCTAAATTGAATGCCACTCAGATGAACTTCATGTGAAGTGGATTAAAAGAGGGGCAGGGCTCACCACAGAAGATAAAAGATAAACAGAAACATGCACAATCACCTCGACTGACTAAGAGCCAATATAGCATGCTGCTTGTCTGTGGTCACTTCCCACCCATCTGTTATCAAGAGGTGGTTAAAACAAATGAACGCGGCTGCAGAGATGTGACTGTTGGCTGCGTCTGTGCTCTTTCAGCCATCGCCGAGGTGGGCGGAGTGCCGTTTGAGATCCTGGAGCCGGTGTTGGAGCGATGCACGCCAGAGCAGCTGTACCGCATCGAGCAGAGCAACCAGGTAACATAGAATGTGTAGAGTACCTGTGTGTTGCACCTTATTTGACATAATAAGGACACTTAAACTTAATATGAGAAAAAAAGATTTAAAAAACAAGAAGAAAATGAGGAAAAAACTTTTTTATCTTACCCTAAAATGCACCTAAACCTGTTTCTAACGTTCACCTTAAAACCAAGTCTTAAAGGGATAGTCTGGTTATTTGAAGTGAGCTACTTATCCATACTCAGAGTATTACCTTCAGTAGATGACAGTCAACACAGTAAAGACAATAAAGTTTTTCATACTATAAGCAATGATGGAGTTTTGACCTCTTCAGATCTTTTCTCTTCTCCGTGCACCTTTTTGAATTAGGTGACATTTTGCCATAAACCCTTCTTCTGCTTCTCCAGAAAAAAAAGACTCTCATTATTTGATTCTGACTGTTCCTGTCACAGCTTGTTGCTCTATTAAAGGTCTGTGCAGAAAACAAACATGTTCTAGTCGTATTTGCCAACCCTCCAGATGTTCCCATAAGACTCTCGCTTTTCATTGTCCTCTCCAAGATTCCTCCCAGAGTCACAATTCCTCCATATTTCTCCTGATTTATGACAGATTTCTGGCACTGTACAGCGTGTAGAGCCACTACAACTCTAAAAGTCTACTGTTTCCACCCAGACAACAATACAGCTACACCGCATTGTGTTTCGTGACACGGCAGAGAGCTGCTCGTACCAGCTGTGTCCAGTCCTCCTTTATTACATCCATGCTTGAGCCTCGTCTTGCTCAGTGAGTCAGAGACGGAGAGAAATGCAGAGTAAGAAAGAGAAAGAAATACTGAAGCAAATTATAGATGTCCCGGAAAGAAAAAATCAGCCGCAGGCAAAAACAGTATACTTCTTCTTTAGAAGTCACCAGAATGCAGGATACAAAGTTGAGACCTTCTGCTTTAGTTTCAAAATCCTCTATATTTTTTAGGTCTCAAGGTTAGCAAGTATGATTCTAGGGAATAAATAGGACTTCATCCAGGGGTATGGTGAGGTGTAAAAACATAATCTGAGCCAGTCAGGTGGATGGTTAGAAATAAGTCTTAAATGATAATGATGTGCTAATAGATTATAAAAATACTCTTGGATATATTAGCGCTTCCTCAGGGTGTCTGAGAAAGTGGGAGCACCACACCTGACCAATTAAACGACTTCTCTCCACCTCAAAGAGCAGCAGAGACATTCCTGTTAGTTTTGAGTTGAGTTTTACTGTTTTCAGTGGCAGATTCTCAGCCAAAATAACAGTGATAGTCTTACATGACATTAAAATATCCACCATCCTTTGTCTTTTCTGTTCAGTGCAGACAGGTGGTCACAGATGTAAAAACTCGATGTTTGTACAGTCAGAACAGGAGTACACGGTGTCCTGGTATTATCTTCACCCTCAGTGCACATGTGCATCATAAAGTAAAGCAAACAAACATCTGATGGAGCGAAGAAACTGTAGATTGACAAGTGAATTGAGTCTGAGAGTCTGAGAGGTCGGTGTGTCTTCTTTCAGTGGTTCACGGAGGACTCTGACGAACTCTGGATGCGTCACTGTCAGCGGGACTTCAAGCGAGAGTCTCCTCAGGAGTACGAGTCGTGGAGGGAGATGTATCTGAGGCTGCACGACGAGCGCGAGGAGCGACTGAGGCTCCTCACGCAGAACATCTCCTCCGCTCACGCCAACAAACCAAAAGGTAGAGGGAGAAAGTTTTACTTACTCAAGTTTTGGATCTAAAGTAACAACCATGTGACGTTCAGGGTGACAAACGTTGATGTTGTGTATGAAGGTCTGTTGGTGTTGGTGTTTCAGTGTCAGTGTTGTGTTTGTCCTGACAGGGCGGCAGGTGAAGATGGCATTTGTGAATTCTGTCGCCAAACCGCCACGTGACGTCCGCCGCAGACAGGAGAGGTTCGGCACCACGAGTGGTTTGTCCACAGCCTCCTCCACCGCGGCTTCAGCTCCCATCAAGTCAGTAATCTGCTGCCTCACCTGTTGACACCGTCTTAACCTTCACAACACAGCGGGGGCCTCTCAGACTTAAATACTGTAACATACAGGACACGATCGTCTGTGTCTGCAAGTTACGCTAGTTGAGATAGAAAATAATAAATGTAAAAACCTGTGTGCACATCAGAGTTTTCCCAGGATGTTTAGAGGAGCTCAGTTGTCTCTCAGATCCCCGAAATATTCTGTATTTTCTCACAGTTGTTTATAACCAGTGCAAAAAAGTTGAGAAAACTTCCACCTTCACTAGATTCTTCAGTTTTAATCAAACTAATCTGCTTTATCTGGATATTTTTCTTTGGTGTTTATTTATCCGAAATTTGATTTAAGGTTAGGCAAATGACATTAAAATATTCTAATTTTGGAGAAAAGTATGAGTTTAGTTTGTGTATATACATGTACATTTAACAACAACAACATATCTATAAAAACAACAAATACTATATTAAAAGAATAAGCCAAAAGGGATATAAACGATTACTAATCAATACTAACACTGATCAACAGAAACTAAAACTACAAAAATGTTCATAATTGATTAATTTTTATGTATTTATAAGGCTAAACATTTGCTGGGTTGGTTTTTTAAATGCAAGGATTTAACAATTCATAGACGTCATTGTGGTTTCTGCTTAAGTGTGTGGGCATTTATTTAATGATTTTGTTTATTTTTTATAGACTAAATTATTGATCATTGAATCGAAAACATAATTAAGTGTCAAAATAAAATAAACAATTTTTGCACTTGTTGTTTTAGTTCAGGACTTTCAGACTCATCACAGTCACTGACCTTTTGTCTCTTCCTGTGTCCTTTCAGAATAAGACCAGCTACCACAGACTACTCAGGCGAATCAAGCCGCTCCTCTTCCTCCCAACACAACCCTCCCGGCTCATCTCGCTCCTCAGCACCAGGTGGAGGTGGAGGAGGTGTAGGAGTAGGAGGCGGAGGACATGCCGCCCGGGACAAGCCACAGGTCAAAAGTAAGTTTCTGTTTAGGATCATAAAAAGAACCAGAATTTATATTTGAGCTCCTTTAAATCTAATCTGATCAAACGATTTTGTTTTTGTGTTCTTCTTCCTCTGGCAGAAATCGCCCCCATGATGGCCAAAACTATCAAAGCTTTCAAGAACAGATTCTCCCGCCGATAGTGTGAAAGAGACTGAATGTACTTGATGAATTCCAACTGTGTTTTTAATTTAAGTTTAGAAAAATTTTACTGCAGACCCCTTCAAACCTGCACACACACACACACACACACACACACACACACACAAACACACAAACACACACACACACACCTTCATCTCTACCCACCAAACATATCAAATTAACTTTTCAGTATTGGTGGAACAATGGTTGTTCTTTTTGTTATTTTATTTAAGTGGTGGCATTTCTTTTTGGGGTCTTTAAATAAGTATTTAAATCATGAATGACAGTCTCTCTCACATACACAAACACACACACACACACACACACACACACACAATCTGTTACTTTTCTTGTTTTGTAGCAGACGTTTTAAAAGGAATAGCTTGACCATTTGGGAAATAAGTTTATTTGCTTTCTTACTCACGTCTGTTGCACTATGTGAAGCTCCAGCTACCAGCCGGTTAGCTTAGCATAGCATAAAGACTGGAAACAGGGGGAAACAGCTAGCCTCGCTCTGTCCAAAGGTAGCGAAATCCACCTGTGAGCACCTCCCTCTAAAGCTCACTTATTATTAACGTGTCATATTTTGTTTGTTTTAATGTCCAAAAAAATGGATTAAAGGGATTTTTTGTAGTGGGGTTTTAAGAGGCACTAATCTTTAGTCAGTTTGGAGAAGCAGCAGGAATACTGGTGTAGGAAACTTTAGGAAGCCACAATCAATATCATTTTAAGTGTACGCTATATTTAGAATATCTTAACTTCTTAAGTTTGCTGTCAGACAACCTTTTCCAACTGGAAACTGCAGTTTTTTAAGCCAAATATCGCTCTCCCCAAACCAACCAAACTTCATCGGCAAAATAATTAATTTTACCTCGCAGAACAGAGGACTTGCTCGTCTTCCACTGTCTCAGTTGGTTAGTTTGTTTGTGTTACTATGTGATTTTGATGTTTCAAACGGTTATTCATGATTCACTAAAGTGACACAGTAAAACCAAGAAAAACTAGTGGATTGAGGCGGCGGTAGGTCAGCAACTTCCATGTTCTGCGAGGTAAAATGACTGATTTTGCCAAGGGAGTTTGGTTGAGCAAGAAGGAAGAATATTTGGTTTGTATACCAATGATTTCTCATTGGAAAAGGCTGTCTGATGGCGAAGTAGAGTGGTGAAAATATCACACTTAAACAAGATGGACCTCTTTTTAAGCAGCTAAAATACGTTTTGCTGCTGCTGCTGTCTGCTTCGCCAGACTGCGGGCATGTCGACCACCATCTACTGTAGGTAATACACTGACTATGGATAAATATTTCATACAACCACACTTCAAAAAAACCAAAGCTAACCCTTTTAACACTGTGCAAAACAGTCGGCTCTGTGTTTTACAGGTGGGGTTATGTGCTGAACTATTCTTGGCCAGGACCAGTTGCCAGGCAACCAGTGGAGACACCAGGACGCTACAAATCGCAACCAAGAAATAGTTGAGCACTAGACCTCCAGAAAAACACGGAATTCATTTTTGCTTGTTTTTTTTTTATTACCTATTGAACCAATGAGACTCAACACGTTAATGAGTGAGGTGTTGAGAAGCTGTTTCCCCCTGTTCCCAGTCTTTGAGCTAAGCTAAGCTAACGACCTGCTGACTGTAGCTTCATGTGTAGAGGGACAGTTTGGATTCTTTGAAGTGTGGTCGTATGAGGTAGTCTGTTTGTTAGCTACAGTAGATGGCCGTCAGCACGCCCTCGATTTGGAGAAAAAGCAGGAGTAACCGGTGTAGGAGGTTAAACAATGTACTGCTGTGGAGAGAGTCAGCAACAAAACAATGTCAATTTCAGCTGTACAGTATATTTAGAACATTTTGACCACTTTACTTTGCTGTCAGACAGCCTGTTGCCAGCCAGGAAACTGCTATTATAGAAGTCAAATATCGCTCTCTCTGAATCAACCAAACTCCATAGGTGAAATCTGTAATTTTACTTCGCAGAACAGGAGAGTCGCTGCCTTTGATCTTTAAGTTTGTTTGTGTCATTGTGTGACTTCTGTGAATCTGAACAAACCTTTTACACACCAAAGTCACACAATAACACAAACAAACTAACAGATCGATGCAGCGGTTTACCAGCAACTCCTGCGTTCTGAGAAGTAAAATTACTGTTTTCATCAGTGGACTTCAGTTGGTTTGTTGAGAGTGATATTTGGCTCATATAACGGTGGTCTCCCATCGGAAAAGGCCATCAGATGGCAAAGTAAAGCAGTGAAAACATTATAAATACAGGGTACACTTAAACTGATATTGTGCTGCTGATCCTGTCCACAGCAGTTCATTGCTCTGCTTCCTATGGTGGTACTCCTGCTTCTCAGACAACCACCACCTATAATAGGTAATATACTGACTGTGGGTAAGTACCTCAAACAACCCTATTTCTAAAAGTCCAATCTATCCCTTTAGCATACAGATGTGAAAACTGTATTTTTAAAAAAAAAAGCATATTTCCCAACATAATTTTTCCTTCATGGGACAAAAAAACATTCATTCTTTTAATTTAAGGAACCGTAGTTTACTTTCCACTTTGATCAAATGAAACACTACATGAGGAAAACCTTTACTCGCTCTTGTTTTATCTTTTAATGGCTGCATGATGCACGTCAGCCGAGGTGTTAAAACTCCACCAGAGACGTCAACTGGCTGGTTAAAGACTCTGCTTTTAAGAAAACAAACACATGCATATTTAATCATGTTTTCGAGGATATCAGTGAACTACACACACACACAGAGAGACACTTTGTAGACTTATTTTAACCCTCCTGTGGCTTCAGATCATGTTTTCCTGCTGTTGAATGTGTGTGTGTCCCTGTTTATATCTGCTTCACTGTGACAAACCGCTTGAGTGAGGGCTGAAGAGACTGCAGCGAGAGAAGAGCAGCGACAAAAAGGAAAAATAACCATAAGGAAGTAAAGTTGATAGGACGTCTGCAGCTTCAGTCGACAACAACGATGAGATGTATTTATTTTCAACACTGGGACCTGGCACCCCACATCATGGGCCTGAAAGGAAGTAGATTTAAAATTGTAATTTTATTAGATTTTAATAAATGTTCTATGGTCATTTTTATTAAAATTGACTTTTTGCCCTTAAATCTTTTTGTGTGGTGGTGATTTTTAGCTGCCCATCTGTCCTGTAGGCCTTCATAACGAGTTATTAGTACGTTGTTTACATTGTTTACGTTTTCTCAAATCATGTAATGTGGCATTTATTGCCAATTAAACCACATTTTGTGTTGTGCCTTTGTTTCAAATATCTCTTATCATTAACATCCATGATCTTAATCACTGGTTCCCAACCTTTCTTTTTCCAGGAACTAATTTTTCTATCATTGAGTAAACTCACGGTCCCTGACTAAGTGACATATTTTATAGATAACTTCGTTAAATGCTCGATTCTGATTGGTCAGTTACAACCTTCTAAGGTCTGTTATTTCTTATAACAGACTGTTGCTATGAAGAACAGGCCGTTGCAGTTCTAATCTTAGACTCTGAAGGAGCAAGAGGATGATTTTTTAATCCATAAAATCATTCTAAAATTAATATTTTGTGTCAAATTATTGATTTTTTTTGTCAGGTAAGCATATAATAAGCAGCATAATGCACAGTGAGGACATCATTATTGTGAAATAAACCCTCTCAGGATGATTCACATCCCTTCCTGCATCACCCTGTCGGGGTTTATTTCACAATAATGACCTGCTCGCTCTACATTATTAAACAGCTACTTACTTCAATAAGATCAATAGTTTGACTCAAAATATATTGATGAGCCGTACTCCACTACATTTTTTAGGTAAGTCTTGCACCTTTTGCTCTACTACATTTATTTGAGAGTATTTGTTACAAGTTACTTTGCAGATCTAGATTACTAATACAACATAAAAATTATTTAATATATTATCATTATTATGGATTACAATTATAATCCAATAATATGTTAATCATTATAAAATGTGCCATTCAGAACAGCGAGCACATTTATTTTTAGTGCTTTAGGATATTCTGAGGTTAATAGATTGTAATTTAATTAAAGTAAAGGTTTGAATGCAGGGCTTTTACTTGATTAATTCATCCATCACTGGAACTGCTTCTAACTCATGTCAACAGTATGACAATAATCTGTGATGGAGGATCACATGTGCACATAATTTTAAGGCCTCAATATTGTATTTTTATCCTTTAAGTATTTACTTGATAGTCACTAGTAATTTAGCTAACTGGATTTACCTTTAAAACAAACAGAAGCTCATTAAATATGATGCACTGATCTGAGTTACTGCAGACAACTGCTTTACGACAGTTATAAACGGTTTGAGACAGTCTTGACGTTTGGTGGTAAGAGATGTCAGCCAATCAGAGAGCACATCACGTGTTTGGTGTTTTGCTGTTCATGCAGGTGAAGCGGCTACAATGTTGTAGAGGATCATTTCCGGCGAGGCGCTCATTCCCTTCAATAAAATACTTGTCGGAAGTCTCAGAAAAGGCTGGTAACTGAGCCTTGTAACATAAAATTAAGGCCATTGTTATGGTTCGTAAATCAATTTATTTTACGGTATTTTTCAATGTCACTCGAATACTTAACTTTAATATTTTATTTTTTGACTGCCTATCGTCAAACATCCTGAACATTTAAACATATAACTAGTCTCAGCTCAATCAAATGATTTATAGTTTAGCAAATCCTATAACTTTAAATTTTATTGCATAATTTATTGCAGGATATTTGTGTTTAATTTCAACATTTTTTCTCTTAAAATGTGTTTCCCATGTCTGTTTTCATTTCACATTTCCCCACAGCCTTTGTTTAACTTTTTTTAATGCAACTTTGTCTTTATCTTTACCCAGACAAACAGTTGATTTTTAAAAAGATAAATAAGGGATGAAAACAAAATAAACCCATGTCAAGGGAGACAAATAAATATTCTAAATAATCTGAAAATTAAATAGAAACTTTTATATAAATGAATAAAGACATACATTAGAAAATATGAATTAGTTTGACTTCAGGGGGTTTCATCGAATGTATGTTTCTGCAATATTCTTAAAACCTGCTGCTTTTGTATTGTTTGTAAGAGCAAAAGAGTTTAATATAACGGATGGCAATAACAAAAATTAACTGATACGGATTAAAGTGATGAAAATGCGTGTGAATTGAAAAATAGGAGTAAAAATGGACGTGAAATGAAAAAAAAAAGAGTGATTTGATAAATTTAAATTTAAAGATTTGATTTAAGCAGATGTGAAAACAGAACTATGTATCATCATTTTCTTTGCCTTACATCCATCATTCACAACAAAAAATCGATCGATTAAGAAATGAGTTATTCAAAGTAGTAAGAGGCAAACCCTTAAAAATGCTGTTTCGACAGTTTGTTTTATTTTGAAAATCTCGAACCGGACGTACATATCTGACGTCAGTTCGCTTGACATACAAGACGTCTGTTCGCCTCAGGCCGCGAACTGAAACTTCACTGAGCTCGTTTCACTTTAACTACACACGCTGGACGAACGTCTATTTTGTCTGTGCTGTCTGTACCGGAGAGCAGCGTTTTGAGCTCCACGATGTCCGGGCACGGTCACGGACACGGTCACGGACACGGCTGCAGCTGTGAGGAGGAGCACGAGCCCGCGGAGAGGGGCCTGGAGTACGGACTGTACCGGCGGATCGACCTGGAGAAGCTGCAGTGTCTGAACGAGAGCAGAGACGGAGACGGAAAGCTGGTGTTCAAACCGTGGGACCAGCGGAACGAGAGGGACAAGGTAACGGCCGAACACAGTCTCTGTCCCCGGTCAGTTATCCCGTCTGTGTCCCTGCGGTGGTGGTGGACCCTGTGAACCAACAGACAGAAGTTAGACGGGTGTTCCTGCGTGTGGGTGTGTGCTCTCTGTCTGTGGTGTTGCGTAGTCATTAAAACAAACAAAACTTTATTAATATCACTGACACTAACAAATTACATGGAGCTGCTTGGGAAGCCCCTTTCCGCCCATATGATTAAAAAAAGATCCTTTAAGTCATTATAGTGGGAACATTTATCAAAAATAATGATTTAGTAAAGCTGCTCAAAATAATGTCAAACTTTCTCGAAATAAAGACTCATTTATTTCAAAATAATAAGTAAGTATTGGTGCGGGGCAATATGGAAAAAATCAAATATCACAATATTTTTGACCACATATCACTATTGATATGTAGGAATGACTATTGGTGCTTTGTCAAAGTGATGACACAGTGAGATTTTCGATAAATGATCATCAGTAATGTGGGTACAATGGCAAAGTGATAATATCGGCCGATCGGCCGATATCTGTCTGGCTCCAGCTAAGCCACTAATCCATTATTTTAAAATGCTGAAGATGCCAAGTCATTATTTAAAGATGCTAAGTCATTATTTGAAGATACCAAGTCATTATTTCGAAATGCTAAGTCATTATTTCGAAATGCTAAGTCATTATCTTGAGATAGTAAGTCACTATTTTGAGATGCTAAGTCATTAATTTGAGATAGTAAGTCATTTTGAAATAGTAGGCTAAGTCATTGTTTTTCAGCAGTTGGAGCCTGCTTAGAATAAAATCTTCAGCCTGTCTGAACCTTAGTTATTAAATAACTATGGTGGAGTTAAAAAAATACAAAATTTGGCTTCAAATGTAGTGGAGTACAGGTACATCGTAACAGTCAACCACTGATTTGGACAATATGGTAGAAATCCAGCGGTAGAGAGGAGCTGACTAGTACATTTACTCAAATCTGATGACGTCTGAGTGCACTTTGTTTTATTGCTGCTGTGACTCTGTGATAAAAACTCAGACAGGATTCACAGTCATGTGTCATTTTTCTTTTAGTACGTCGAGAGCGACGCAGATGAAGAGCTGCTGTTCAACATCCCGTAAGTCTTCAAATCATCATCTTCATCATCATCATTATCATCATTATGAAACATGTTGGTCTGTAAGTCACTGACAAGGATCTTCGTCTCTGATAATAATAATATGATGAACTCTGTAAGGTTTTATCTTTCGATTCAATTTCTACTTCCACTTTCTTGCTTTTTTATCATAATTCACCTTCAGTCTCTTGTGACAGCTTCTATTTTCTTCTCATCTTTCACAGCGTCTGCCACAGCGTTTTTTTTTCTCATTCTGATTTCACTTGTTTTTGTCAAAGATGGCAGTGAAGAAACTCTCTGTGTGTGTGTGTGTGATCTCTTTCAGTTTTACAGGTAGCGTGAAGCTGAAAGGCATCATCATCTCAGGAGAAGACGATGACTCTCATCCAGCTGAAATACGACTGTGAGTGTCTGTCACTGCTTCTGTGATTGGTGGAGAGGAGCGGTAACACAGAGTAAACCCACTCAGATCGACCCGCCACACCTAAATCTGTATCAGCATATATGTTGTCTAACTGTTTTATTTACAGAACATAATGCAGATTTATTTTCATAGGCAGCATTTTGATCTTTTTTCATAAGTCAAGTTGTTCTATTGGTGTTTTTTATTTATAGTTATTTATAATTATTTAAAAAATCCCTGTGAAAATTCAGTTTCAGTTCCCTGTTGTCATTTTGGATTCATTCATTCATTTTGGAGTCATAGAATACTGGCTCATATATCGATATTGGAATTATTTTACTCCCTAATGAGAGTGAGATGAGAGTTATCTGCTTCCTAATATCGGTATCAGCCTCAGGAATCCAGTATCAGTTAAATATAAGTTTCTCTTTATTTTGAGATAAATTAGTCATTATTTTTAGGAAGTTTTTTGTTATTTTGAGATACTAACACATTATTTTGAGAAACATTCTCATTATAATGATTTGAACTGGGAACCAAACACTTTAGGACACCCGAAAATCTTTGTTTATAAATTAATTTTCTACATTATACACAAAGGCATGTTGGCTTTAAGTCGCATTAAAGATCACCCATAAAAAAGCATGAAATCTAAATCTTTTATGAATGATCTGTGGTTTAAGTGCTTCATTTCCTTCCCTCAGTTATTACACTTGTATATTTTCCAGGTTTAAGAACATCCCTCAGATGTCCTTCGACGACACCGGCAGAGAACCTGATCAGGCCTTCAGACTCAACAGAGACCCCCGCGCTGAGCTGGAGTACCCAACAAAGTGAGAGCGTGAACGATTTTTAATCATCTCAGCAACTTTCTGCCTTCGAGTACAAACTGTCCTATCAGGTTCCTAAAATCAACACTTTTCCATCTGCCGTATGAGTATGGGCAGCTGATTCCAGCGGGCAGTTTCATTCACATATACGTCAGAATTTTGTGTTTTGCTGCATTCTTGCCAGTAGTTTCCTGCTGCTTGTCACCTCACTGATGACCAAGCTTACATGAAATGGTTGTTGAACAGAAGCAAAGCAGTGTATCACCAGCAGAAATACACTTTAACATACACAGATGATTTTTTTTTTTAAGTGACAGATCTGCCTGGTTTTTAACTCAGTTTCAGAGGCTTTTAGATTTTGCTCTTGACTGATATTCCAGTCTGAAGGCTGAACAGCCACACAAGAGATGGAGATAAAGTAGTGTAGCTTGTGTGGAAGATTGATCGTGAGCGAATCCTGGACGCTTAGTGACATGATGCAGTAAAATCAAATCTTTATCTGGTCAAACAAGCCTTCAA
>JAJHUR010111868.1:21195-40898 GCA_027495735.1 Lutjanus campechanus | reverse complement strand
CAGCACTCGGTCAGTCTACTGCTTTGGTCATAACTGAAATATTTCAACAATTATTGGACTGTCATGCCCTGACTTTCCATCTAGCGTCATCATTAGATAATAAACAAATACACACTTGATGTTTTTTCCTTATTAGTATGCACTGTAGTTAAAATTACATGTTAAACATCAGACCATCACTTACAACTTGCAGGAACATGCAGTTTCGGGGTTTCTGTTATCCGGTAGCCTAATTCTTTTATTGACAAAATCTGTTTAAGCCTGATGTAATTAAATCTTTCTGGTCAGAATGTTCTGCTAAGTCCTCATCAGGAAATTCAGCTAAATCTATCTCGAATTGGCCAAAGTTGTACACCACTAACCATGTCACCGATTTTGGTAAAAATGGATCATAATTTAAGGAGAAAATGTTTTCCGGTTTTCCCTCTGATGTCCTTCAACTGTCAGTGCTTTACAGAGTTTCCATGATGGACAGATTTACTTGCTGCTAAAATATGTTAGCCGCTGGCTTTTCTGCTGCTTGGTCGTTTCTGCTCAATAGTTCAGCCACAAGTACAGGAGCTTTGGACCACCAGGAGGAGGAGGAGGTTTTCAGGCCCAGGGCGGGGATTTCTGACAGAGAGCGGAGCCATTGTTGCTAGAGTGAGCAACAGAACCGGCCTCAGCCTAGAGTCAGACATCATGGCACAGGTGAAGAGATTGAGAGACGGAAGAGGACTTGGCAGAGGAGGCTAAGGAGAGACAAGAAGAGAGTGACTGAACAAGAGGTCAAAAGGGTAAATCTCTGACTGGTTTTTAGTCGTTGGCGAAAGCTTTGTGAAATAAAAGGTGCAAGACAGACGCTGAGCTGGTCCTCTTCTCTGGTCTTGTTGTTGAGTCGCTAGTTTTTGATCATAAACTCAAGTGCACATGCACAGCTGACCATATTAATGCATGAGTGCATGAGTGAATCTTATACTTATTTTTTGAATATTAATCTTTTAAACTCAATAAACCAATAATAGTTGGATTCCTCCCATTTGTCTAGGACATTGAACTCTTCCAGGACATGTGGACTGGCACAAAAACACTATGCGGTTTACCACCAACAACTCCTCATAATACTGATCTTGTATTCTATACGCTCCTTGTCAGCTTGATATGTTTTCTGTGGGTCTGTGCTCACATCTCACAGTGATGGGAGTGACATGAGTGAAATGAAACCAATTCATTGATCAATATCATACAATTTAGTCTCCTCTCTCTCATGAGTTTGTTATTTTATCCTTTACTCCTGACAATGTTTCATTTGCCTTAAAAGTTGGGAAGAACACGTTCTCTTCTCTGGGGAGTTCCTATACTCAGTTGAGCTGACATGTTTGAGCTGCTATATGATATTTAAGGGCCATGATATGTTACCCTGCATTAGTGCAAGGGAAGATCATACTTCTACTCATCAGGTGGAGGGACAGATCACGATTTTAGAGACAATGAGAATCAAATTTCTCCCCATTAACTGTCTCTAAACTTAATGTCTCTGTGCCAAAAAATATTTCCTGACCACCGACCGGCTAACGTTTCAGCAGGCCTGTCTGCAGCAGCTCAGAGATGTTTACTGAACCACTGGGAGCTCAGGTTGGCTATATAACTTTCTTTCGCTTTCAATACCTGTCTTAATCAAAAGCTATGGGTATGGACTCTACAGAATTCAGCTGCAGGCTTTCTATTGGCCCCTGGTGTTTTCTTATCTTATTGATTTTCTTTACAGCTTGGCTCCATGCTATATTTCTCGCATTTTAGTCCCATATGAGCCTGTACACAGTTAGAGATTCAGAAGCAGAGGCGTTTGCTTAATTTTACTCGAGTTGACTTTTTATTTGTTTCACTGGACTTTGGTTTACCTCACTTCACCCAAGAGGTTTACTATTTACTTCAGTATAATTTTCTGCTGGGAATAACAGTGTCCATCAATCAGTCCACCACCTTGGCTCAGGATGGAATAATTAACTAAGAAAAACTAGGATTCTCTGATTTTGCAGCTAATACCACTTTGTGGCTTTGAGTGAAATGTCTTGGCAAATTCTGGATGAACTGTGATGAAATGTGGTATACACATTTATTAACCCTTCCAGAATTACTTGTAGCAACCTTTGTGATCTTCTGTTTTTTCATCTAGCGTCATTTCAAGTACAAGATTTTATGAAAAATTAAAAAGAAGTCGGAAACCATGTGATTAAATAGCTCTATCGTGAAAGATTATTGATAAGCCACCAGGAAGTCATTTATGAAAAATATGGCTCATGGTGATGCACGTGCCATCTTAAGTGTCTGATGAGCCTAACATTACACTAACAAACAAACCTGTAAAATTTGATAACCTTTTTTCTGTTAGATCTTGTTTTTGGTGTTTTAGAAAACTGCTGTTTGTCATAATTTTGTTAGAATTATACACTGATTCATATTTAAAAGATCAGATTATAAATCTGTCACTGGTTTTCCATAGTTACGTGGCCAAAATAGTTAACAATACTGAGATTATCACCATATCTGTAGAAAGTTTGAAAAGAAATAACATTAATGCTATCAGTCAAATTCATCTTTAACTTTTTTTATTTTGATTTTTTCGCAAATGAATATGTTTAATACCTGGTTTGGCCAAAAAAGACTCAATGTAGCTCAACAGTGGGGTTCCAGAAATGAAAATCCAATACAGATTCTCAGTATAGGATTTAGATTATCAGTCATAATGCCAACTAAGATAAAATGACCATGAGCTATGAGATTGTAAGACGATAGTATATGCTCCTGTAGAAACCACAAGTCCATTAGATATCAACCTTATTTTAAGAAAAACACATTTTATTTGCAATATCATGGGGAAGTACTACACTACCTACAATCCTTAAGTGTAATAGTGACTTGTCTAATTGGTGGGGTTCACTGTTACCATGGAAATGTTTACTGCACCTGTGAACTGGTAGTTCTGACAGCAGGCTGGCTATAGGCTAACACGAGTCTTGCTCATAACATCGTGATGTTGCAGTTAAATTAATATACAAACACAAAAACACAAACTATTAACAGTATAAACACTATAATAATGGAAAGGGTTAATTTAAGAAGGTGTATCATTTGCAGTGGTTTATAAAATAAAATATATACACAGTCTTGTACCTTTGCCCTTTTTTTTTTGGTCCAAATCAAAGGTTTTATGGTCACGGTTCATCTTGTTGTTAGTCTTGTGGCCCCAGGCTTAAAACTATCTATATAAGGATTTTTATGTCAGTGGAGTGAATGAATGGGAAATGCACTTCTTGAACTGGAGCCATTGAAAAGTGGGCGGTCACTGTTGAGCTCTAAAGATGGATTTGGTTTGCTCATGTCATGGCTGCTAAAATCTGACAAAAAATGTCCTTAATTATCAATGGCTAAAATAATATGTGCATATGTAGAGTTCACCCTAGCACGAGGACAAAATCTAAAATAGGTTGCAGATTTTAACCCTTACACTTCTACCCTCTAGGACTCTGAACCACTTTTTCCTCATAATGAGAACCCTCCACCCGAAAACATGTGGGAGAATAAATTAGATAAATGAAAGATAGCCTAAGTAGAGAGGCATGGGGTATTTTTAAAACCAAATCCCACTCAACCGCAATATAATCCATATCTGCCATGTTTTGGAGCCTGAAGCTCCTCTCTGATTACTTCTGCTTCCCTCAGGGCGGACAGTAAAACATGACATATAAGGAAGGGAATCAATCGCCGAAGGCTTCCTCTCAGGTCATATTTCTCCGTGATAAGGAGGAAGTTGAGTAGGTAGAAAATTGAAAAGGCCAAGGACACAGGAGGCAACACATTCTCATAAAAAATGAATAAATAAGCATGGCCTGCGCTGCAGATTAAGCGTTACACGTTTTTTAACATAATGTGCAAAGGATATGAGACAGTAGCACTAATCTGACCTGCATCCAGACATGTCATCCGGATGATAAACCATCTTGCCTTTGAGTTTATGCCTGGTATTTTTAATGTGTTCAAGTTTATCCTCATTGAGATCAGCTCTCTGTCCTCCAGAGCAAAACCATGAGTAATTTAAGGTGGTGGCAAATCAGCCCCAGACTCCCTTAAAAGACACCAACAGAGTTTGTGAAGGGAAACTTTATAAACTTTTCAAAACACTGTGAATATTGTGTTAGCTTGCCCTGGTGTGCTGCAGTGTATGCTACTCTGATAAACAGCAGATTAGCTGCGGATTAGCTGCACAGATGAGTGTGATGCATACCGTTGCACACACATTTATTTCTTACTGTATATCATTTATTTTCCCCCAGTAGCCCTTTATTCATCAGCTTCATAAAAATGAAAACAAAGCATTTTTTGTACTTTCATGGCACAGAATAGACATACACTTGCTTGCTGTCTAAATTTGAACAACCCCTATTTTATGTTAAATATCTTCATCAGTGTTGTGTTGTGTACAGATGCCAGTACGTTGTACAGATCCAAAACACAATGCAAGCCAAGCTACAGTCCCTCCAACGGTGGTCAAGCTGATCCGATCACATTCCAATCATGATGCATTTACACCTTGCATTTTGCACCATGCATTTGTCGAGGTGCATGTTCTTCCAAATGAGCTACAGGGAAGCCTGTAACTCATGCGCCTCGATGTACTGCAGTGGCTGCTGATTCGACTCCTGCTTGTGGCCCTTTGCTGCATGTAATCCCCTCTCTCTCTCCCTCCTTTCCTGTCTGCAAAAAGCCCCCCCAAAATAATCTTTCTCTCTGCTCTAAGGTTGATGGTGACTGTGCATGCATCAGTGTCTTGACTGAAACTTGTGTTTCCCAAACTTTTTTTCTGGGGACACACTTTTTTAAAATGACAAACCATCACAAATTAGTTTACAGTTGGCCTTATCGATAAATCTTTGTGCATAAATGACTGGCCCTGACCTTTTTTTATTGACATTTCTGCATCAACTTATTTTATACTGATACATTATTGAAAACATATACATATGTTAAATATTTTAAAAATGAGAAATAAATGAATTTAGGCTGAGTTAACAGGTCATCATTGTTTTTATTTCCTTGCACCTGGAAAACAAGAAAGAACATTTAAGCCTACTTTATAAACAAGACAAAATACGTGCATTTAGGTGGAATTGACAGGCTCTCGTTTTTGTCCTTTTATCAGTAAAACAATATGCACATTTTAAATGCTTTATGATGTTTTTGGAGGACCCAAATAACATCTCCTCTGACCCACCTGTGGGTCCCGACCCAGTATTTGGGAATGACTCTGCTAGAAGCTCTGTCAAAAATATACATTTTTTTACTGAGCTTTTTTTTATGCTTCACTTTCAGATATGATTGATTTATCGATATGTTTTAAAATAGTAAAACGTCTGGGGTTCAAATCCCGAGACTGAGACGGGATAGCCAACTGCAATCTGCTGCTAGCATAAATCCGGCTTGCTTTTAGTATGAAAGCTAGCAAGTCAACGCGAACAGAAGACAAGGTCACCGCTGTTTTTCACCACCACCACCAACACCACTGATCGTGCAGAAACCTGGGCCGTTAAATCTCATTTCTTGGACCTCCTGTGTGTAACGCTAAAACTCTACTTTCTGCTTGATGTGAAGCCTGCGTGGGTAAGTCTCGCCCTGTGCCACTGCCTTGCTACTGCACCTAAGACATTTAACATTTACTGGCCATAGTTGTTTGACTCTCCCCAGCAACCACCTCTGGACCCAGTAAATCATGAATCCATTCACCTCCCCATCAGAATGCGACAGCTGCCTCCACCTGACCTAGAAAACCTCAAGAGCTAGAATGAAAAATATTCAACGTGTACCAGCTCAGAGATGACGAACAGGTCCTCAACTCGCTGATCACCGTGGGCCCTGCTGTCACTGCCACAAACAGAAAAGAACTGGATGCTGTCGTCCCATGTCTGGATGGCACCGCTGCACAGACTGCAGACGACTGGAGCCAGCTGGGAGCTAAACCCAAGACCCTGGTTAGCTCCCCTCCCAGCCAGAAGGAGCTGTGGTCTGTTGCTCATAAAGATAAACATGGCGGGAAACTCACCTGTCATCCCACTCCGCCTCAGGATGTCCAGTCCAGTGTGAATGCATCAGTGAATCAGTGCTTAGTGCTGGGCTGTATGAATGATGCATTCACTTACTGCTGAATGTACTGAAGTGCAGCTGAATGGTGAGGCAACCACTTAGCTTAGGAAAATAGTGAAAAGAAATTGGTTCTCCAGGTTCCTCAAAGATGTGGTGAGAAAACGTTTTTCACGATTCTTTCCTCTTGTGAGAAATTACTTTGTCAATAAGCACTTCATCAGGAACAATTCAGAATCAGTAACAATTCAGAATCCAAAGAAACAATGAGACTCACAAAACCACTGGAAGCTTATTTCTTTTCCTTGTGTTGCAGCGAGAACATTACAGAGAATAATGCAAAGCTGCTCCTGCGTGTATTGGTATTCTCACACAGGCAGCTTAATCAGTTTGAACTATGGAGTCCATGCACGACTTTGAACCCTTACATAATAAATCAGGGGACAAGTGCAATATTATCGCAGGGATTTAAGAGGAGGGAGGAAAAGGAGATTTATCATAAAGTGTGGTTCTGAACCACTGTGGGATGCATAATTTCCTGTTCACATTTCCATTTCCCGAGGTGTTAAATAATGCACTAAAAGTATATGGAGAGAGGAGGCAAAAGAAAATGAAACCATATACTGTGTGTGTGTGTGTGTGTGCACCTTTATGCCCGGCAGCTACAGTGTCTTCGCTCATCTCCAAAGGAGTTTATTGTGTACGTGTGTGAGGGAACTGTGTGCCTCAGATCACCTGATGTAAAAAAAAAAGGATCACTTGAAAGATGGTCGAAGATCAGCGAAATATTACAAAATTAGTCACATATATGCTGATGATAATGATCCTTTCTGGCTTACTTTTTTAAGAGTGTTCCTGTCAAATGAAGTAATAAACTGAAACTAGAATAAATGTTTAATATGTAACATTTCCACATAAGAAATGACCTGCTATATATTTTGTTTAGTTGTGTACCTACCACTGGTGGACCCCATGTTCAAAAATATGCTGCCCACTTGGATGCCCTTGTGGTTAATAACCCACGATAAGGTGCCATATGGTCTCCCATACATAGAAAATTAGTCCGCTTCTACAGACAGAAAACAATTAAAACAATTTAAATCTAAACCAGAGACTGTTTTACCATACATGAATCAAAATGCACAGTGGCATGCTGGTGCCCTTATTTATTTTTTTGCCCCTGCCCTTCAGACAGCTTCTGTCCGCCACTGGTACTTTAATTATTTTCACTGTTTCTAACAATGTTCAAACCCAGAGAAAGGTAATGGTGCATTTCCTTGGTTGCCTGTTGCTCGAACTTCCAAGGAAACATGGTGAGAGTGAGAAAGTCCACAAATGCGACGAGTGTAAATAAAATTGAAATACATTACCTTTTCCTTGAGCAATAATTTCTGCCAGAGCAAAATCAGATTTTCATCACAACGATAAGTTAACAATGAGGACCACAACTCCCATGATCCCATGCTTCCTCACAATGTCATTAAACTACAGCTCGTTGTTGTATTGTTTTGATGTGAGAGAGACACCTTGCAGCAGAAATCCCGTAACCGTGCATTTACGTAAGCATCCTGCTTGCAAATTTTATTTAGGTCTTTTATCATGTTTGGGATAAGATGTTTACATGGAATGTTACTACCCAGCTTGTTAAAGGAAAGGGAAGCAACATATAACCAGGTGTTTTTGGTCAAATAAAGTTATTAACATAGAGATTAGATGATTGACAAGCAGAAATGCATGATGCACACTACCAGACAAAGAGGGCTTGTAGATGCTGTTTTAAGAAATAAATCTAACCAAATGAGGACTCTTGAATGACTAACTTAACTCCTAAAAGAAGCAAAAAATGGAAATAAAATCTTATTAACTGACTATAGCAACTGCGCTTCCAAAAATGAGTACTGCGGTCCAAATAGCAAGTTGGAGCCATAGACTGGATATTAAATAGGATGAAATCCAATTTACTATTCGATCTGTGGTTGAAGCGAGTTCTTCCCCTTGCCCCCTCCTCCCCAAACAGGACGTGCACAATCATCAATTGACAATAAAAAGCAACGACAAGTCCAACCCTGTAAGTTGATCAGCTGTTTAAAACTGTTAATTGTCTGTCAATGTGAAGTTAAGCCAGTTATCCTCAAAACAAAAGCCCACTGCTCTGAAAATACACACCGCCTGCCAGACTCCAGAAACATAATTCTCAGTTTAACCATTATAAACGTCTACGGCTGCGAGATTGTTTATGAGTTGAAAGAAATCATTAATAGACACTCTAATTAAGCAAACATTCACCTTTAACGTAAAGCAGGCATACAAAATACAACGAGTGACTATGGCCCGGTATAGATATTTCAAAAAGGGACACCGCAGCTGCAACATGTTTCCCTGATCTCTGATGACTATCATGGTAATTTTATGAATAATTACAGCAAATATATCACAGATTTCTCCTTTAAAACTGCACCTGCCTGTCTCTAGGCACATGGGATTTTCTGCATGTGTGTCGGATCTATACCTGGCCCAGTCCCCAGATAGCTAACAAGTACCTCAATACTCAATTCAGGGAGTTAATACAACTATTACCATATAGCCTATCAGGTTACCTAGTATTTCTAATAGTTCTGAACATTTATTTTCACTCACATTTTGTTTGCGGATGCTTAATGAGACACTCAACTTTGATATCATATGCATTTTTAGTTTTTCAAGCCCAATTTCCATAGGGTCTGGATGAGTACAAACACTCTCCACCAGCAGCATTCTCCTGATGAAATCTTTAAAAATTCAATTAGCTGCAAATTACAGTGGCTCCATTGTGGCATCCTAAGCTTGTCTTTCCAAGGCGGTGGATGAATTCTCAGATGCCTTGGCACAGCACCAAAGAATGAAGCTGCTAATTTATTCCTCCAACAAAATATTCCACTGCCCTTGTGAACTCCATCACATCCTCCCAATCTCCCAGCGCTCGGTTAGGAAGATTTGAAGCTGCTTTACTGCAGTGCAGACATTAAAAAAAAGGAAGAAAAAAAAAAAAAACGGCTGAGGAGGGTTATTCTGAAATCTGATTGAGATGGGTTTAGTTTCTCTGAAGTTCATTTTAAATTTCTCCTGTCCTACTACTGGTGAATGATGAGTTTACAAAGAGGACAACCACTGTACAGTATAAGTAGCTCCTTTGCTCTATAATACAATGTCTCCACAAAGTAGACTGACCAAAACAAGCCACATTATTAATACATTTGCATTGATCCCAATCAGTGGATATTAATACAAATTTTACAAAAAGGTCAGTCAGTTAAAATGCATCAAACAACAATTTCCCTTATGCTCGTGAGGTGTGAAAATGTTTAATGGATGTGGCCGTGATGAAAGCCAAATATTTTACTTACAGTATGTTTGGTCATGAGTATTTAATATGCCTAAACTTAAACCCAATCCAAAGCCCAAACTTGTCAGTGAGAGAATAAATATAGACTTCAAAATGAAGGATTAAAAACTATTGGGTTAGTTTGAGAAAATTATCATGGTTTGGGTTAAAATAAGCACATTAGTTGTGTAAGTTAATGTGCGTAATGTAACTCATGCAAGTACATAACTTTATAAAAGTTAGAAGTCATTGGCTATTGGTTTCAGACCTGGACACAAATCCCGGCCTCCCTGGTGAAAGTCCTGTGTTTGTTTGACCCATCCATCCACCCCACCAGAACTAGGGTTTTGAAGGTATGGACTTTTTCTTATCGCAGTGAAAAGGCTACATATTCCTGTGTTATGGCAGTCTACCCTGCCGCCGCTCCCCCGAGAAAATAATTTGAGTTAGACCTCATTGATGAAGTTATAAGAGTAGCGTGCCTCCTTTCAGGAACAGAGCAGTGTGCAGTGTCAAGCAAAGGAAGATCAAGCAGCAGACAGTAATGGTGTTTATAATGGAGGAGAGGCAGTAACTTGTCAGTCTGGCAGTAAATGTACAGTTCAGGCTAGTGTGTCAGTTTGTAGCCTCTCATGACCAAGAAAAGTCTCATCCTTTGTTTCCAAACTGCTGGAAAAGTGAAGGATTCGCCTCATGGTAAGCTGAGCAGTAAAGGCTAATATTAAGCTAATGTTAATGTTGGCATTGTACTTTTACAGCGTCTACTGCTCTGGTGCGATCATATCGCTTTCAGAAACTTTGTAATTTAGCCTTGAACTGCGGTGTCTTTTTGGAGAAAATTAATCCAAAATTTTACACTGAATGTCTTCTGTGGTAATTTATCCATTTTTCATTCTTGAAAACAGTTGTTAGAATGTTGGTAGCTGTCCACTGGCTAATCCGATGATGCCCTTGGCTGAGTCTTTTAAACAACCAGAGCCTGTTTACCTAAGTTGTCATGTGTGGCAGCACGTGTGTTGGAAGATCTATGCACTGATCTAAAATGCATAGGCTTTTGTATTGTGTTGTTGTGCTGCTGGTTAGATACCTGGATGTGACGGTTCCTCCTGCTGTAATGATGCTGCTGGTTATGACTTACAGTCCGCTAAACAGGGCTGAGTCATAAACTGAAGATGCCTGGACATCATGTTCCTCATGATGGGGTGATGCTGTATCACTCGTGGTATGGTTGTAATTGTAAATTGCACTGCGTAAGTTGTTACATTTGCAATTGTAATCAGTGGCAATGTACAAATGAAATTTTTATTTGTGCAATATGCTGAGCTCCACCATCAGAGACATACTGTATGACGTGACTACGACTGAAGAAAAGAGATCCCGGCTGTGCTCCTAAGTGAACGACTTAGAAGCCAACCAGGAGACACACATCCAGACTTGATCAACCTGGGTTGGGCCTGTTTGGACTGAGGGTGTCTTTTGATAAAAGGCTGAAACACTCAATGACGTCTACTATAGATCCACAACTGATGATGTGTCGTACTGGTAGCTTCATACAGCGGTCGACTCCAAAAAACCCACCCACATAAGTATAGTGCTGCTCATCAGGATTCTAACACCCAGTTCTATCAGTGAATCTGAATTTGTGGCGTTGCAGTTATCACACCCCTAATTGAAACATAATGCTAGAGGGACATCTCTAGAAATGATTCTAGAGGGGTACCTACGCCGTCATAGTCATAGATCAATACACTGAAAAGCAGTGCAGTACAGTACAACTGTACGGTACAGTATACAGTTAAGTTGTTACCCTGCAACAACACAAGAACACAAATACCTGAATCAAGACATAATCATAGGCATGAGGAAAATGATGAATGGAGGATTTTGGGCAACGGATGAGAGACATCTTCATAAGATTGATTGTGAACTTCCTCTAAACTGTAGCACTGCTGATAAATTGACTGTCAAATAATTCATCCAGCAAAAAAAAATTGCCCAAATCAAGCTTTAAATATTTCAAAAACCATAATGTGTAAACTTGCCCGAGGCTGGGTGCTTGACAGTATATCTTGAAAAATTGTCTTTGTGTGCTCATAAACCTAAAAACAACTAAAAAATCTACCCAACAGATTGTCTGAAGCCTCAAGCGCATTGCCTCTGCACGTCTTCACCTCCACGATGGAGGGGAGCACTCACACTGCACGCACAGATCAAATGTAAGAGCTGTTCAATGGAGCTCAATCCTGCTCAGATAATCAAATCCCTGTTGTTTGCTCATTTTTTGAAATATAATTTCAGGAAAAAAAAAAGTATTTGAATTATGCATAAGCTTAAAAGTGCGATAAGGTGACGCGTTTAGAGGAGGAAGCGGAAGGGAAAGAGTCGTGGGAGGGTAAGATATATGCTGCCCTCCAGAATTATTGGCACCCTTGGTGAAGATGAGCCAAAAAGCTGTAAAAGTAATGAGCTAATCTTTACCAAGGCCACAGATAATTCTGGAGGGCACAGTAAAACCACAGTAACACGGTGAATTTAAGCTGTGCTGTCATGGATATTATTCATTTGTTCAGTAGGAATCGTTTTCAGCACTGGCAGGCATGCAAGAGAAAGAGGGAGAGAGGAGGGGTGAGAATGCGTATGTGTGAGAGGAGAAGCGTGAAAGGCTGAAAAGACAGAGAACATGTGTATATTTTCAATATTAACATTGTTTCAACTATTGCGGCTTGCTTTGGTAACACGTCAAATGTCAGGCCAGTAAAAGCGGCTGAACTGGAATGAATCGATAAACAGAATCAGAGAGGGGAGAGAGCGGGCAGTGAATGAAGTATAAAGGACTGTTTTGCTGAGGGCAGCTCCAGCTGTTCTCTCAGCTTTGAGATGTTGCAGAGCCTCGAGCAGCGATCACACTGGCAGCGAGGGGTGAGCGCTCAGTTTTTCATTGGTTTAGAGCCATTAACCACATGCCTCATACAGTAGGTACTGGCAGTGCTGTGGAGCAAAATGTGAGCGAGAGGTTTAAAGCTGTACTAATCAACATTTTTTATATTAAAGGGTAATTCTGGTATTTTTAAACCTGGACCCTATAAGGCTGGGACGATACACTGCCTCTTGAGTCAATACTATCCCAATACTTGAGTGCTGATGCGATATGTGTTCTGATTCTTAAGTATTACGATTCAATATTATGATTTATCTCGATTTTTGTTTCCTTTTTTAACACTTCACCATGCAAAAAGTTGAATCATATGTTTCAAGAGACAGTATATCATGAGTCATGTCCAGAAACACTGGACATCACGTCAGTCAGGATTTCTGGGTTTTATTTCAGCAGCATCATTGTTCACTTCATGTAAAATTAGTGAATACAGTCTTTTTGAAGTAAACTTAAGATGGTTATTTTCTTATGGCTAGTGCCATACGAAATTAATAAATAAAATGATGATGATGTTGGGCAAAAATGAATAGAGCAACTGAAAACCACACACACCATAAAGAGCATTTAAATGAATGATTTAGAGTAATAGTTTGTTAGTAGTAGTTTGTTTCCACAGAACAGAGGAAACATGAGCCTGAAAAGTATGAGAACACATGTCAGTTTATTTTAAGCATGTAAAGTTAAATGGATCCATTTGTCAAAATAATATTACAGCTGCAAAATGTGCTGCAAGGGCTGATACTTGGGGCCCTTTGTGCAAAATATGTCCACTAAAAGTGCTTCTTTTTGCCACTGACAGGCTTAGATTGTTAAGTGTCCTAGCACCTCATGAAGAGAATCCCTAAAGATATTTTTTAAAGAGTAAGATCCATTTCATTTAACCAGAAACTGCATTGACTAAAAAACAGTTATTTTTACCTCACAGAACATGGGATTTGCTTGTGTACAGCTGCATCGATTGGTTAGTTTGTTTGTGTTCCTGTGTGACTTTGCTGTTTAAAGGGGTTAGTTCAGGTCGACCTGCATCGTCTACAGACCTGTTGGGTCAGTGATGGCTTTCAGGTGGGTCAGCACAAGGTATTCAAATGACTTTATTACCACAGAGATCAGTGTGACAGGTCTGTAGTCATTAACTCATGTAGTTGTTGCTTTCTTGGGGAAAGGAATGCTGGTTCGGGTTTGAAGCAGTGGTGGGGCTTTTGAGGCAAAAGGTGAAACAAAAGAAAAAGTTCCCATCATCCCTTCATCAGGTTAGGTTAGGTCAGGTTATGGCTGTGCGCAGGAACTTTCTTCCATATTGTCAAGCCACGGTCTTCTTCTACGCACCTGTTGATCTGCAGTACAAAAGTTTTGCTCTTAGATGACAAAAGCGGAAAATAAACCCAATGGTTCCCACAGCACCTCATCTGGCCTCTTTTAAAGGAGCAATGGCACATTTCAAATGTTTGAACCTCACAGCAGCTTGCTTTCCAGTTATTCTTCTTTTTTTTTGTTATTTTGCTTCTCTTTCTCTTTTTCTTTATTTATTCAAGCATAAAGGTTTGACCTCTGAGTGACAAACTGAATTCAGGCCTGGTGATTTCAAATAAATACTCCATGTAATGTCTATCTTTTTAAAAACTGAATGGGCTTCTCACTGCATGTAGGTTTGGATGGAGGCTCTGACAACATGTGACCCGAGGTCATGTCTGCTGCAACATTCAATTTAAGGTTGGCAATACACTGAAATATTATATGTAGATTGGGAGAATGTTCACTAAAATAAGAATAACATATGTGAGTATTTGATATTTATATATTTGATTTGATATTCAGAAACAAGTAGCACAGAACTGTCAGAGGGTCACAAAGTTATAGAAATATTTTAGGCTCAGCCAAAACATCCACATTGCCATCCATAAACCCTAAACTAAGCTGAAGCATGGCTGAGAAAAAAAGCTAATCAGTTTGTTGGTGGGTTATGCTGTGCGTTAAATGAATACCGACAAGCTAACAGTTTAACATAGGGTGTTAATTAGCTCTCAGTTGGGTAACACGCCACTTTGCAGCATCCCCCTTTAAGGAATTTCTACATGGTGATCTGATGAGCTCCAGTTTACAATAACGTTGGTGAAATCAGGACCTTACTCAGGTCCTCTGCTTCTTGTTTCCTTCTGTCCATGTCTCCTCTCCCCAGTCCTTTCATCCTCACCCTGTCCGGGCTTCTACACCCCTTCTCTCCTTTCATTAGCTGTACAGGAAATTGGCCCTCTGCTCCCCAGGGAAAGCTATTAAAACATAATAATATGCCTTTACTCACCTCTTTTCTCTCTCAGCACTTCCTCTTTCTCTTCTTTACAGGTGATAAATGATTAGTTAGGGAGACGATAATGATGAAGTTGATAATGACAATGTTAACAATGACCTTATTAAGAATTTGTAAATCCTCAACATTTACTTGTACTACAGATGCTAATGACGCTGTGTTCCTCGCGGGGGAACGGCTCCGTCTCCAAAATAAAGAGTAATGATAATAATCGCCACTTTGTGTGCAAGAGACCAAACAAAGAAAACAGCTAATTTCTGGGAGGCGTTTGAGTGCATCATTAAAAAATGCCAAGTAACGACTTGTAATGACAGGCCTTTCCTAAAGAGTCATTATGAAAAGTGCATTGTGGGAGCGCTCTGCAGTAGCCTCGACTCCTCCCCCCCCTCTGCCGCAGTGGCTACAGATGGCACGCCTGCATATGTAAACAGCACCTTGTACCCCGCGGCCCCATAAACACATAAACACAGCTCCACTAAGAAACACAAAAGGTAATGAGTTAGCAGACAGCGTGCGAACCAGCTGCAGACAAATCAAGGTGGAGGTAATGATGCCGAACGCTCAGCCCACGTCCCCTCCCTGCAATAATTAATCAAGTCATGTAGATGTGAATATGAACATGACACAGGGGCGCATGCACACACAGCTGTGTGCACAGAGGGTGGAAGTTGACACCTTTGCCCTTTTCGAGTGCACGAATGTCCTTTATTTAATCCGGATGTGTCGGCACAAAAGCCTCAATGTTGATTTAATACAGATAGAAATTAATTTCTCACTACAGTATCTGAACATGGCTGCTATAGACTATGTTTCCGAAAGTTAGGCTTGTGGAAACATTGGTGAAGGAACTAAACGACAAAATAGGTTGATTGCCAGTGACTCCCAAAACGACATATAAGGGCTGTTGGAAAGTACCGGCAGCAACAGGCATGCTGGACCTTAATTACTGTATGTCACATAATTTATGTGATTAAAGTCTTTCGATGTTAAACATGTGGTTAACATTTCGAATTATACTGTCAATACCGTTTTGAGTTGCTTTGTTAAGTGACTCAGACAACACTAGTCTGCACTGAACTGCCGTAGATTAAGTGGTCAAGTGACAATAACGCATTTGAGATAAGGTTGAGGTAAGGTTTAGGAAAGGATCATGGTTTGGGTTAAGTATGTCATGTAAGTCACATGACGTAGGTCAGATTGTGACTCACTTTGTTAGTCACATGATGTAAGACATGTACCTGAGTCCTGTGTTTGACCCATCCATCCCCCCCAGCCTCATCCCTAGGAGGAATTTCCGCTTTTTCACTCTTTGCTTTTTGTGGCTGTGTGGCCTCCAACAGGTAAAAACTACATATTTCTGTGTAAGAAAAAAAATGAGTACAACCCATTAAAAAAAATATTAAAATAAATGCTTAATTGTACTGGAGGCAATCTGACACCGCAGATCAACCTTGTGGGTGATTTTACATTGTAAATCAATCAAATCGAGTGTATCCATAATTCTGTGATTAAAATTATCTAGTTAATTAACTCAGTAGCAGTTAATACAGCCGTGCTTCCAAACCCTGCACAACCATCTGCATTATCACTTGGTCAAACTCAATATGCACACAGCGAAGCTGATCAACTATCATCTATTCTACTTTAAATCTCCCGTGTCTGTCACACAACCACACATCACAGAGATGGAGTCTGTGTAGTGGGTAAAACCGATGCATCGCGTCCCTGCAACATGTATTTCGGCTATTAAACACCATCATGTGGACAGGCATGTGCACATACATCTTCCATAGACTGAAACATTTACATGTGAATTCACTAAATACATTGTGAACAGGGTGAAATGCCAGAAAGGGTTCTAATGATAAGAAAGAACTTCTCTCGACAAAGATACTGTAGGGCTGAATAGTTGATTTGACCTTTTGAATATTTGTAGTGGCAGAGAAAGGAGACTGTTTCTCTCACTCATACACATACACACACACATCTCCCCACTTCCTCCCATACCTCCTTCTCCTTCCAGTCCTCCCTCTCTCCTCCCCCTCTCACCTTCCTTCACCTTACTAATCATTAGCTGTGGCCAGCCAGACATCAGACAAGGCAGCTTTCATTAAGATTGGCGCACACTCCCTCAACCCTCCTTCCCTCCTGAAGCCACCTCACCCCCTCTCTGTCTCCCTCTTCGTCTTTTCCCTCACCTAACTAAGCCTCATCATTAGCTGTAGCCTGCCAGACATCAGACAGAACCGGCTTCGTTAAGACTGGAGATTGGCATTGGCTGTCCATGGGGCATCTCTCCTTTTTTCTGTTCCTCTGTCTCGTTCTATCTGATTTTTTGAACTACAGGCAGCTAAACCTCAGCTCGCAGCACCCACTCATGTATGGATTCAGCCCAAAACATGGCAGCATACAGATGTAGCCATTATAATCAAAGTTTCCACTGCTTTGCTTACTTGCTGCATCGTGGCTCTAAAAGACGTTGTTAAAGAACAGTCAGGTTTCGCTTTCTTAGCTGTCATAGTTTGAAAAATAATGAGTAGATGAAATGTGCTTACAGAAGTTCCCGGAGTGCCTCAAAGTTTTATTATTTATACACAATTATCCTGAAGCAATTTGACGTGTCAAAACAATTCAAGTTATTGTGGAACTAGATGACTAGAGCTTTCAGCCCGTCCTTGTTTGCAGTCTGATTCCATCAAATCAGTGTATTTTTAAAGGAGACCTATTATGCTTTTCTGTCATATATACATAATGTCACAATGTTGAATGTTGAAGTTTCAAATAATGAGGTTAACAAATGTAAAAGTAACGCTCAGATTTCAGACTGCTCTAAACACAACGTTTTCATGTTTTTTTTTCCTCTTTAGTTTTGATGACTTGACGAGACCTGCTGGCGTATTTCCTTATATGGTCATCCACGCAGCACTCCGGGTACAGCACAGTTTGCAGTTGACTTTTGTGTTCAGTATGTCTCTCAGAAAATGCTTTTTCAGTTGTGAAGGAGTTTCATATTTTCTGGTTTTCTCTCTAAGGCTGGAGATATACTTGCCGTTTGACCATGCATTCGCGTAGAAAAGCAGCTACGTAGTGAAGCGAACTGTTAATGACACAGCTGCTTCTCTACGTGTGTTACTGCAAAACACCACTAGAGGGCACAGCAGAGAACCCTACCCGCCTGTAGAAACAAAAGAAAGAAGAAAAGGAGTTCTGTCTTTCCATGATCTTCTGCCATGCACGTACAACTTAATTTATCTGTCACTGGCTGTTGTGGCAGGCATGTTTGTCACTGTGTAGCGGCAACAATACATTGTAAAGATGAGGGAAGTTGTGGACTTGTTCTGTGAGCCTGTCCTCAAAACCTTTCGCCACTGTTGCTGCTGGTGACGTATCTCCTGACCCCTTGACCTGTCGTTGCATTCTGCTCCCCCTATTGGTCATGTGTGTATTACATCTTAATTTCTGAGGACCTCCAGCTGCTCATTTGGCTTTATTGGGTTTCCAATAGACAAAAATCTATACTTGTTGCTAAAGTAGTTTTGTAAAGTTGTTTTATTGTTCTGCTGGTATTTTTACTGTTTTGGTGCACTATTTCAACGAAAAAGCTGTAAAATAAATCCACTACATACTGCACTGTATAACAATTAGACAACAGAACGTCATCCATTTCTGAAGATCCATTGTGTCAAAGTGGGCATGTCCTCAATCATGCATAATTTTAAGCCTAAATATAATTTATACAGTTACATAAACATTCACCTCTAGTACAGTTGTCATGAAGAGGGAAATTAGCTAACGAGACGAAAACCATCTTTGTGAACATGTTTATTACTGCTGTAAAGTTTTTAATATGGGGGTCGATGGGGATTGACTCGCATTTGTAGCCAGACTCAAGTGGCCATTCAAGGTACTGCAATTTTTGTCACTTCCATGTGAGCTTCTCTTTTCAGACCCGCAGATTGCCGGTTGATATTTCTGCAGGAGTTGGTAGAGACCAAAATCAGAGATAAAAGTATTGAATTGAGTATTGAGAGTATTCAATATTGGACTTGTGTTTGCCAGATGGTCAGAAGCTCATACCATATCAACTTATAAAGATGATGATATGCCAGTATTGTGCTCAAAACTTCCTCAAAGTAGAAAAAAACAAAAAAACCAACAAAAAAAACCTAGTAATCTCCAAGTAATTCTGCTTCTATAAAGACACATAAATATTTCTTTAAGAATCAAACTTTATTGCAAATCTCAAACAATCAGTCCTCTTTTTTTTATTGAACATCTATTAACATGCTTACAGGAACTTGTAACACATAAATGTTTCTGTGAACCAACATCGTGAAGGGTTACGAGGGTACCTACAGGTCACAGAGTCTCAGAGAGGAGCAGACATGCACACATCTTCCAAATCTTAATGACACAACATGCTGAGTTGTTTGGAGGCTGGCTCATTTGTCCTCATTAGTTTGAAAGTCATGTCACAAAATCAAGACAATTCGTGTCCATGTACACAAATCTATAGATCGAATCTCATGTTTCTTTCACAAACTGCCATGATGCTGGGATAATGAGACATGAACAAATTTCTCCAATTAATGGGGTGCAGATGGTTCAAATTAGCTAATTTCTTATGTACTAATGGCATCTTGTTCTTGTTTCTTGAGAGTAAGTGCCAAATAAATGCAACGTGATGTTACTTAAGCCAACTTGTGCGATTCCTACCCCTGTAATGATGTTTAGTGTGGGATAAATCTGTTGAAGTGGGAGGATTCCACAGTGGCTACTGCTGTACAGGTGATTTGCTGTGTTTCACTCCTGACCTTCTCCCATGTCTCTTCTCTCTCTCTCTGATCTTCCCCGGGTCTTTGGACTTGTTATTATATCTTCCTTCTCTCTGAACACGGTTTCATCTTTCTGGGTTTCCCTCTCTGTCCATCCCTGCCTTCCAACAAATTGTTTCCTATCTTCTTATCACTGCCTTTTCCATTCCTCCC
>JAJHUR010111868.1:0-19412 GCA_027495735.1 Lutjanus campechanus | reverse complement strand
ATCGTTATGACTATCAATTAACAAACCTTAACAAGGAAATGGAGATCACCTTTGTCTACAGTGGTTAAAGGTGGTATATTTAAGACGTTAACATTCAAAAATGAATATTGATATTCAGCTGGAGCCACAGACATTATGAAGATAAGATATAAGAAGAGTGAGTTGTTCATCATCCTTAAATGAAGTTAATTAGTTAACTTTGGTTCGGGAACAGGGTCACGCCTCAACCATGCCTCTAATCACCTTACAAGCCTACTGGCTGACCCATACAGCCATGTTTGTCTCAGATCTCTCAACCTGCCCACCCTTTCCCCTTTTCTTCATCATCTTCACGTCTCCTCTTACTTCTTCCAATTTCATCTAGCGCATATCTCTCACATGTCTCATTCTAGGTACAGGCCGGGGACGAAACCCCCACACTGAGTCTCCCTCTGCCCAGCATTCAGCATACCCTCCGGACCAGCCTGGCTGATGACATCCTCCATCCGTCTTCGCCCCTCCCCTCCCCTCTACATTCATTCATTATCCACATCTTATCTCTCCAAACGTTCATCAAAATCTTTAACTACATATTGTTGTGGCGTGATCCTTGCAAGTGAAAGTGAAAATAAGGTTGTACGTAGGTTGTGTTTGAATAAACTGGTGTGTAACTGCTTGACCTGAGCAATGAGTAACCACATTCGGCACAGACAGGTAGACATTAACATCCAAAGTGAGCAGGCAGCTGCTAACGTTTGCTACACTCTGGCTAACCAAGGGACTGTTCATTATGAGTGGGGGGTTGTGGTGCAAAATGGTAAACTGGGCAATTCAATCAGCTTTTGGCAGACAATCACTTTTAGGCATGACACTTGTCCAGGATTAAAAATTAACTCAGCACTAATATGAGGACATTTTCTCTCATGGCAATAAACTGGACTTAATGATATCATGGATGGTTTAATGTGAAGCAGAGCCTGGGAAAATGTACTACATAAAGTCTTCTGTGTTATATGCTATATGCAATACCATAGCTGCTGCCAGTTGTTCTTTGGGCTTCGTGTTTGTTAATTGTGTTTGTATCTTCAGTTTATCTCGTATTTGTGGTTAAGAGTGGTGTATTTTCTTAATGAGCTGTTGGGTTTAACTGAGTGTACCTGCGCTATAAATCATGTTGAGATGCAGGTGTGAATTTAATGCTTAAATTAGCATCTTATTGTTCAGGTCGTCCGCCTGCCTCATTCTTGTGAATGCGATATCTCTAGAACGTCCCCGATGGAATATCTTCAAATCTGTCACAAATGTCCACTTCAACTCAAGGATGAACTGATCAGCTTCCGGTGCTCAAAGGACAAAAGTCAAAGTCTGTGTGGCCTCATTCTGTGTGCAGATGATATTCCAGTCCTTCCTTTTAACATCTTTGGAGACCAGAGGCATCCAAATACCACAGACAAAAAAGATACAAATTGTACAACCAAATACCTGACTACGGCTCTGATCTCCACAGAAGTTAATGGGAAGGATTGACGTATGGCCTGCACACAAAATTGTTCTTATACATATATATACATTGCATGCAATTTGAAAGTGTAAAGGTATTATTTGCAAGCAAACTTAGGAGACTGGGTTGGTCTAGTTTCGCACACAACACCATACGGCTGCTCAAGGACCTCAAAGACACATCAACATACAACTATAGAAATAAATCTGACTTCTAAAACACTAAAATGTCAGTACACGAAGCAGGGATACAGTTTCTCCAGCAACAAGCTGAGAAAAAAAACCTCAACAATCTTCCTCTCACTTACAAAAGGTGCAACGACTGCAGTGTGTCAACCCAGATGGGGGATCTCTGAGGAATAGTATGGGGCAAGAGCCTCTTGAGTTTCCAGCTGGAAAAACCAACATTTCCTTTTTGACAGCTGTGTAATTCCAACAATAATCGACAAGATAATCAGAAAGTGCGCAGTTGGGAGTACACCACAAGGCATTTCTTCAACCCCTCTCTTTCCCAGCAATCCAACCTGCTCGGTCCCTCCCGCTGCCCACCACCACTGACCAAAGGACTACCCATCAGGTCGCATCAATCCCATCTCGACGTGCAGTCCGATATCCATCTTTCTATCTTCTTTCTATTGCTGTTAGAGGCGTGTACAGACCAGAGGACAGAGTCACTATGTTATGGGAGAAACTGCAGCACAACTCAAACACGGTGAAAGCCAACATTAAACAACAATTCAGCTCACATGAAATATCTCAGGATAATTCTGTCCTTTCAGGAAATCATAAAATAATGTCAACAAAAATAGTTCCTCCACAACAGTTAGATCTTGGGAACAGATCAAGGGAAGGCAGGAGAAAATGATTCGTATAAGTTGTTATTGTTATTAACAATAATATTGTTCCTTCTGTATATTGAAAACATTCCCACTTCCAACTTTTCAAGGACAGCAGCCTGGTCAGTGGCCCTACACTTCAAACTATGACACTGTCTTTACCATTTTAGCCTGAGTTTAGCATGTGCAGGACTTCACAGTTAAATTAGCAATAATACATATGCAATGTAAACAGTGGAAAACTTTGTGAATTTGATATTTCTGTGAATGTGGTATTTCAGGAAGACGTTGAGGGAATTTTTCTTCAATTCATCCTCGCGTCCAAGTGGACATTGGCGCCAAGTTTGATTAGAATTTGTAGGTCAGAGATCAAGGTTAGTTTGACCTCACCTAACATGTTTTTGGCCATAACTCAAGAATGCATATTAGTGCAAAAAATTTCCCATACATATCTAATAGGACAAAACTTCAAAGGTCAACTTCACTGTGACATAATGTTCAGCTGTCTTCTTTTGTGATTTTCTAAAGAGATAAAGAATTTCGGTAAGCCCAAAATTCTACGTGATGGAGAAAATATGGAAAGACAGGGAAATGATTAGTTGGGAGAAAAAAAATCATTTGTTTAAAAAAGATAATAATGAGCTACATGACATGGCTTATAATTAAAAAAATATTAATTAATTTAACCAACAAGGGACAGAAACTGACATTGATCAAATGACTCAAATGTGTCTCAATCTCAATACATGTTTTAGCCACAATTAATAATAAAATCAGACCAAAAGAGGCTGTCAGAATCAGCGGGACAAGAGGAAGGACTTGTTCGTCAGATGCTGTTGGAGTCGAGAGCAGCCGCAGAGGAGGGTGAAAGACTGTGTGGGTTTTTGTTTACACAATTAAACCCTGACAGCGAGCGTGTGAGGGAGAGGCCGGTCGATTTAGCACAAAGTGTCTAATTTGCTGCAGGGTGAAAATAAGCAGCTTAAAAGCATATGAAGTTGCACTCTGTCGGATGGTTCTGTGTTATTTGTCGGCAGCCTGTAATTACTCTGTCTGGACTTTATTGCACCGCACATTCAGAGATGAAAAGGGAAGAGAGAGGAGTGAAGGCTGGAGAGAGCGACTGGAGTCAAAGGGCGAATGGAGCCGGAGTGAGAGAAATATTATGGTCCAGATCGCTATTTACAACAACGAGGCCTGAAACGGTGTTGCATGTGTGCGTGAGGTGGACCTCGTGTCCTCATTATTAAAATATGGTTATCAGCATGAAAACACCAACATGCAAAGGGCTCACATAAATATGGACAAATTATAAGTAATTGGAGAAAAAAGTATAATAGTTTTAATTTACATCAGGGCTTAACTGTTTACTCCACCACCAAGACACAAAGCGCCAGACACTCTCTGGTCATGAATTATTAATTCTGTGCATTTTTTAATTCACAGAATCCAAACCCCAGTGGTTGCTGTTTGAAGGCTAATTTCTATGTCGGATTATTCCTGGAAGACATGAAAACATTTTACTCTCACCTCTCACCTCAAGTGTAGATCTATAGTCTGAAATCGAAAATAGTTAGGATGCCGTATTAAATATAAATAAAAACAGAATGCAATGACATGCAAAAACCTTTTGACCTCTGTTCGATTGAATACTGTAGACAGACATGATATTCAATGTACTCTCATTCTGAAATTGATGCCTGCAATGCATTTCAAAAAAGTTGGGGACAGGGGCATGTGCACCACTGTGATACGTCACCTTTTCTTTTGACAACACTCAGTGAGCGTTTGGAGACTAAGGACATTAATTTTTGAAGTTTTTAAAGTGAAATTCTTGCTTGATATACGACTTCAGGTCCTCAGCAGTCCGTGTCTCCGTTGTCATCTTTATTGCTTCATAATGTGCCACATATTTTCAATGGAGGGCAGGTCTGGACTGAAGACAGGCCATTCTAAGACCTGACTTTTGCTACAAAGCTACACTATTGTAGCACGTGCTGTTGTAGCATTGTCTTGCTGAATTAAGCATGGACATCTCTGAATGGCAGCATGTGTTGCTCCAAAATCTGTATGTACTTACCAGCATTAATGGGGTCTTCGCAGATGTGACAGTTACCCATGATGCCATCAGCACTAACACACCCTGATGAGACACATACAGGTTAAATAATCTCTATAAAAATTTCAGCTGTTTATTTCCACTAGGTACCACCAAAGTAACTGATGAGACCTCTGACTGCAAGAAAATCATACAAAAAAAAAGTGTGATGGAACAAGAAACACGAGCAGTCAGACGATCAGATAGGGGGTAAACAAGCCGCAAGGTTCCTCAACTTTATCTGAAAGAGACAGCAAAGTCAAATACCTGATTTGTTTGTTGTAAACATCCATCACTTTCGACCCATCATACTTGCTGTATCCGTGCACACACAATTTCCCTGTGCAGTGACTAATTATTAGGAACATTACAGGTGCGCTCGTTTTAGGTTTTAACCTTCAAATAAAGTGGTGAGATAATCAGCCGGAGCCTGCGCCTATGGCTTGTTTACAACTTGTCTGATTATCTGACTGCTGAGTTTCTTGCCCCATTAGACCTACTTACAGCAAAGTCACTGCACTCTGTGATATCAGCAGTTACTTTGATGAGCACAGTGTAATAATAACTGATAGATGAGACGGCAAGGGCTGTGAAAAGAAAACTCAAGGTGATATAAACAGTTTTCTTTTAAGTTTCCTTTAGTAACTGTAAATATTTAAGCGTCAGCATTGGTTTCTTTTCTCCTTCCCCATCTTAACCAAGTGCTTTTAGTTGCTTAACCTTAACCAGACCTTTACCATAGATGCATCAGATCAGAAAATCCTCATATTGTATGAGTCAACAAATTTAGCCACAACTTTTTGAAAAATGAGTGACGATGGCGAGGAGAGTACATCAGGACACTTTAGCATCCATTTTCACCGTGTTCACTTACCATTTAAAACACACAAGTTCCACATTGATGAAGGCAAAACACTGTAGGTATAAACATTTAATGAATAAAGCATGGTGTACTGGTACATAATTTTAAATCACTGGCCCCAAATGAACACCTGGCAGACAGAAATATTTTCCATAACCGGTTAAAATGCAACCCCTTGATTAAGTCGAATTACTTCAGGAGAGGCGTAATTAAGCTTAATCAAAGAATGGTCAAAATAATTCATGTAACGTGCAAAATGTTCAAGAACATCAGAAGTCTTTGGTGATTTAACCCCATTGTAATGTCATCTTAAAGGTAGAATAGAAATAGAAGAAATACTGTGTATTATGTTGCAAAGATATCTATTGACGTTAGCATGCTAACCAGCTGCTTCAGCCCGTCCTGTCTCGTAATACTTCCTTTAACCTGAAGAGGCAACAGTGAGTCACTGTAGCTTCTGAGCTGCTTTGGCTCCTGGTACCCCGGGGCTAACCCCACCGCAACCCAGCATTCAACACACTGTACTTTCAGCTCAACATGCCCACCATTATGAATCCAGATATACTGTATTCAGGCTAATGGTTCCTCACCACACGCTTTGGAGCTTTTACTGGTGCAGGGTTGTCTTGCGCATCACTTTTTCATTTTAAAAAACAATTAATTTTGTGTCACTGTGTCTGAGGGTTAGCTAACGGTGGTAAAACATGTTGTTTCTACCCAATGATTGGCGTGATGGTAGTGAAAAGTAATCGTCGTTATGTACTTTAATTTTAAGTTGTTTTCTTGAACACATTTAGATATAAAAATTGTTGACTTTGTAAATTACTAAAATAAATTAATAAAGTAAAATTTGATTATCTGATTATTTAGCATTACCACTGCGTCTGTGGCCAACTAGATGACGGTCTGAGGTCCACCAGTGTGCCACAGCTCACCAGTTGTTAATGATCGCTATAACAGTTACTTAATGCCGATTGTTTATGTGAAAGGAGCTAAATGAAAGAATGGAAGAATTTGGCAGCATAAAACATTATAAAATTAACTAAAATTATCAACAGAATGTGACATTATGTCAGAGACGTCTATGTATTGTGTTGCTGCGATATCTACCTAAGTTAGCATGCTAACTAGCTAGCCTTGGCCACTCCTGTCTCATAAAACGATTTACCCAGTAAAGGGATGAAGTTTGATGCTGAACTTGCAACGTTTCTTCAAGACTGGTAAATAAACAGCTGCTAATGCTACATTCACTATTTAGTAAAGCTTAGCAAACATATTAACACTTACAGTTATGTCATACAATTAGCTACTTTTATAAGTTAGCCATTTGTTGAAAGAAAGAAAGACCTATTTATGGGGGAGTGCATTTCCTTGTTTCTTATGATAGGGGTGGACATCTGATGATATGCTGCCCCCTATTTGTTTGGAATATGAATTTGACAGGTGGCCAATTCTTACATATAGCTCCTTTAAATCCATGTTGCCACATAACAAGAGGAAAGACAGTGCTTAAGTTTTTTATTTGTTTTAATCATAGCTTACTGAAAAGTATCCTTCCTTGTCATCCAGCTGTTTAGGAAGACAGATGTGATGTTTATCATCTGGCTCTTGTATAAAGGTGAAAAACACTCTAGTGGCGGGAAGAGGGTAGGTGGGTACTCCCTATTGTCATTAGAATGACATTATTCTGTGCACTTGGTCCATTTATCAGTCCTTTGTCCTCCTGGCATCCCCTTTCTCCCCCCTGTATAAATCATTGCATTGTTCAGCCTTTTTCAAAACGTGATTCTTAGTTTCATCATCTTCCTTCCCTCACCCAGTCGATTTCCAGCTCTGGACTCCCTGATATTCTCCTCTGAAAGAAGTGATGATTGCTTTCCCTTTGCTGCAAGATCCCTGCCTCTCTTTAAAGGCCTTTAAAGCACTAATCACCCAGGTTCGGCTTTCTCTCTCTCCCTCACTCTCCATGTGGCATTCAGTCATTTGCTGTCAGCTGCTATTGTAGCAGTTCATAAGAAAGAGGCCTGTCACGCTTTGTGTTCCTGCCATTTGAGGAGCTGTGATGTGACCTACAACACGTGGGTTTCTCTTGATGGAGATAATGGATTTCTGTTTGCTGTGCTGTGAACACAGGGTTCCTTGGCGAGGGTGCCTGGCTGCCATTGATTTTGTTCATTTTAAAGGATTAATCTGTGGGAGCTATTTACAAAGATAGCTCATACAAATAATTGAGCAGTGGCTTGAAAGCCAAAATTAAGAAATATTGCAGATTTACCTCACAGTGCACTGACACGGTTCAGTGTGCAAAAGCCAAACGAAAAACAAACATTATCATATCATTAACATAAAAATAATAAGTAAGCCCGTGTCATGCTGTTCTGATATCTACAGTACATTAAACTTTCATTTAGTACAGTAAATCCATGTTTACCTGTATTTTTTTTCCATGCATGAGGGCAGGATGTAGCTGGTTTTCCCTGAGGCTGCAGCATTTATAAAAATTTGAACTTGGTCTTAAGATCACGCCTACCAGTGTACTTATGTTCAATTCATAAAAGCACTTAGCATAAAAAAAAACCTTGCTTATGCAGGTTTTAAGCAGCCATGGACCGAAAGAGAAAAGCAAACTTTTTGGAAGACGAAATAACAATCATGGTAGAGGAGACTGAAGTCAGGCAACGTGGATGCACCACCGCTTCATCTACTGCTCCTCCAGTTGCCCTCCCCTAAGGGTGCCGGACTAAATTGTTGGCCGAAGAACAAAGCCAAGCATGTACTGTAGCTCCTATCATACTGCTCATAAAGTGAATGCAAAGCTCACCTATGGCAAATGCATCCCAAACTGCAATAAACCTACACAAATAGCAAATACCAAGAAAACCACTTACATCAAGTCTAGACTTTACTTAGAGAAAAGATTATTTCCACGTCAAAGTAAGGCATTCTTTAAATAATTAACTACTCGTGCTTTTTTGTGCAAGCCATACAAAAGCTTAAAATTGATTGTTAAGTCTGTTTTATAAATGACGCAAGGATTACAGAGCTTTCTTCAGCCACGAATTGCAACGAGTTGGGCTTTGCAGATCAGAAGGCGCACCAAGGGTGCAACTCTTGTATACCTGGGGAAACGTTGCAGATTTGGTGCTTTCATGTGTTATGCAAGTAGCTTGTTAGACTGTTTCTCAGATCTAAAAACAGCACATAGTTGTGCCAAACATAAGACAACCGAAGAGCATCTAAAGACACAAGGATACAACGATACAAGGAGATTATGAGCAAGCTGTGACTGAGGTGGGTGTTGTCTTTTAGTATCCTTTGGGGCGCTGCAGAGTCCTCCTGTCCCGGGCAGTGCACATCCCACACCAGTTTGTGATGCTTCCAGTCACGATGCTTTCTAGTGCTCCTCTGTAAAAGCCAACAAGAACTTGGCACAGGAATTTTGCATTCTTAAATTTCTTTAAGAAATACAGTTGTTTCAGCCCCGGGTGGCCTCTGGTGTTAAACTCTAGAGTGGAGGAGGTGAGACTGCCAGTCTGAACCGTCTGGGGTCTGTGAGGAAGTCCACCATCCAGTTGAAGAGTGTAGTACTCCGACCCAGAGTGTCAAGTTTGCCCATCAGCTTCATGGGGGAGATTGTGTTGAATCCTGAGCTGAAATCAGCAAATGTTCATACATAACCGTGCAGTATTAAGAGGGAAATAACACTGAAAGTCTACAAATTATGATGCTAAATAAAATGCATCAGAGGTTTTGTGAAGTGAGATTCTTGAGCTCACCTGACTGACCACTGACTGAAAGAGGAAGCAGTCTATTTACAAATGATAATTATCATATATCTTCATAAATCTGAAACCTGTATGATTTATGATCAATAATTCCAAAAAGGCTGAATGTACAATAATGCTGACATTTCCATGAACCTTGTTTGAGAATAACCAATCACACCAGCATCGCACAGAGCAAGCTGACAGAGCAGTGACACAGTCTGGGGCTTTTATTTTGACGGGTAAGAACAGAAGGAATGATTGTGTGATGAGCTGCGATCGATTCAGTGTAAAGTGATAAACCTCCCTGTAATACGGTGCACATGGCATTCTTGTGCCAATTTGGTGCAGTATCACGACTCCTTCTTAGGTTGTTTCTGTATATACGATAATTTTTGTTAATATACAATCATTTTAAAGTTGCAGTTTTTTTTTCTTTTAATGTGGAAGTAACACCACGACATTTTGAAACACATTACTTAAACTGTACATGAATATGGCTTAGCGTTCCAACTTTAAATGTCAAGTCTATCAATAAGTCTACCTATGTATTTATTTATTATTAATAAAAACAAATGAATAAAATCAGTAACTGTGGAGGTTTGGGGAGAAGCAAAGGAGCGGCATTTGCTATGTCTGCGCTGGTTATTGTAAGAACAACTCAAAACTGTTTGTTTTTGGCTGTCAAATTGTTGTATAAGTTGTTTTTCTCTTATTAATGCAGATAACATTAAAAAAAATAAACCATGCACAGTAAAGACAGTGAAAAATTTCTTTAATATGTTTGTAACTTTTCTTATCTCTAGACCTGACAAATAAAATAAGCAATTTGTATGTTTTCCTCGCCAAACCTCCTCCTCCTCCTCCTGTTCAGACCGCTCTCTGTCCACAGGAGGCCTCCTTTTAAAGTGAGCCTGCATAGTTTTCTGCCGCGGCTTTTATCTTTACTCTCGGCAGAAAGGATGTGCTGTTCTGAGCTCCTAATGTTTTTCAGAGCTTAACGTGTTTACCAAAGTACTACACGTTGAATATTTGTTCACCTTTTACAAAGTGCTACACTTCAAATGGATTTCAAATGGCCATACAAAAACAGTGGGAGTTCTTAAGTGCAGCCAACTCAAACAACAGGTCTGGTAGGCAGCAAGGATGGATGGAGAACTAACAGATGAGGCAGTTGAGTCCCTTTCAGATGCTCCTTACAGGTCACTGGATGGGAGGAACTGGAGTGTTTTCTTGCTCCTATAATGATATCATGCATCTTTCCTGTAAAATGTGTCTGCACATGGCACTTTTATCACTTTTTTTGTGCTATGTGTATAAATTTTGTCCATTTGACGAACTGAAATAGAACAAAAGGTTACGTTCTTGACTTCAATATGTGACTGTATGTTGCAACCACTGTCCCTCTCGTGTAGTCTCATCATTTCTGCTTTACTGATTTTCATTTTCAGTCCACTGGGTTTGTTATAGCCATGCTAATGGCGAAGCTCGAGGGATGACAATGTCAGTCCACTGAAACAATGACCCTGGAGAAGGCCAGAGCCTTGACGTGTTGTTCTGTAAATAAACAACATCTACCAGATGGATTGCCATAAATATTTGTAAAGACATCCATAATGCCCTGAGGATATATTCTCAGGACTTCCGGCTTTTCTGTGTGCACCATGACGATGAAAGTTTGGGTTTTGAGTCAAGTGTCTTCAGAAAATGGATTGCCTAACTTTTCAGTACATCCAGTACTTTACTTCATGACTTAATACCCACAAAATGACTTAATACCCAGAAAACTAAATCATCAAACTAAACCATCAAATTTCTGTTTTGTTCAAATTAGCAAATCTTAACATGCTAAGATTGAGAACATGGTTAACACTATTCCCGCTGATAACCAGCGTGTTAGCATTGTCACTATGAGCTGATGTTAGTATTTAGCTCACTGCTGTGCCTATAGCGTCACAGAGCTGCAAGCATGGATGTGGGCTCATTTATGCTCCCTTTACATGCAAATGTGGACATGCACATTTTAAACACCACAAACAGTCAACTCCGAAGAAGTGTCAAAATTTTCCCCAAAGAAGATTCAAACATTTCTTAAAAGGCAGTGTTGTAGATGGAGGTCATCTGTGCATCATTAAACACGCAGAACATTACATTTTTGTGTATGTATCTAGCGTAGAGCATAAATGAGCTTTTAGTCTTGTTAAGTAATACATGTATTTAAACTGAGCTTTATATGTATTTTATATTCTTCACATCAAAAAGTCTTGTCTTGCTGCTAGGGGCCACAGTCGGCTACCTCTGGTGGAAGCCCTTCCTAACCAGTTAAACAACGGTTGTCTGTGCAAGCTGCTTAATTACGATCCATATTTACATTTATTTTTAGCCGGTGACCTCTATTGGCCTTAGTAATTATGATGGAATAAAGGAGGTGACGTAATATAAAGAGCGACGAAATCTGTGAAAGGGGGAGGTCAGGGTGGATGGACGGGTCAAACACACCTGCACTTTCGCTCAGGAGACTGCTGTTTGTGTCCCATGTGAAACCAAAAGTCAACATTGACTTATTTTAAGTCAGGCACACAAGTTAACTTACTTAACATACATATGTCACATAATAAACTTAACTTACATGTGTACTTTAACCTCTGTAACTAATGTAGTTATTTTAACCCAAACCCTGATCATCTCCTGATCCTAACCAAGTACTATTGGTGCCTAAACCTAACCAAACTGCAACCATTTCATGAGCTTAACCACATAATGAATCTGACCTCATGTATGAATCACCCATTGCTTCTTTTCCACTATCATTTCAATCAATTTCTTTCAAACTTTTATGTCACGAAATGGGGCGAAAGTTTCTTTATTGCCCTCTTTTTGCTGGATACTGTCTAGTTTTCCTTTGGTGAGCTAAAGTGCAAAATCAATCCACCGAGCTTGCGAGGAAAAGTGGGACTCACACAATTGCTCCATCATCACCTGTTGTCACATTGTCCTCATCAGTCGGCGGCAGAGGAGTGTGTCCTCTGCGTCCTGAGCTGCTCAGTGTGTTTCATTCAGCTCCACTACAGGGAGGAGCTCCCACTGCACCGCGAGCTGAGGACCATTATGTAGTTTGGCACCGCAGAGCTTGTCACACCAGTCAGAGCCCACAGTGGTGCAGATGGGTTAATTGGTTCTTGGCCCTACAGAGCACCTTCAGGCTCAAGTACAGGAAAAAAAAAAAAAGATACTGGATACAGCAAGATATTCTCTCTCTCTTTCAAACACACAAACACCACAGAAGAGTCACACTGCTTTAAAAACAAACTATTTTTTATATAAAACATACAATTTAATTTAGGATAGAGCCACTTTTTAAAAAATCCTTCCTTAAGGTGATTGGAATATTCTCAAACAGAAAACGACACCATTTTTCTGTTCATACCACACCCTTAATGGCATCATGTCCTTCAAATGAGGTCACTTCAAGTTATAATCCTTTTTTCATGACATTAAACCACTTTTATATTATTTATGGTTGGCTGGGTTTCAGCGTCAGTCGTTCAATATACTTAATATTCTGTAGTTAAGTCTCTGTATAGTCATTTTCATTGTTAGTGCCGTAGTCCCATATTCCACTTATGACTTATGGAAAATTAGTTATAGTTATTAATTTTTTTAATTAATTTTTATTTTTTTACCATGAAGCTCCACTTGCTGTTACCACCAATGACCATGAGTGTTGGCAAATTGACCGGAACAGAAATCTTACAGATTAAAACCTAAGAGTTACCCTACTAAGCCTCTGCTCTGAAAAGTCCATGGCCGGTGCAACACATACTCCTAAATGACAGAACAGATATATGTTACTGCGAGTACCAGTGACAGGTGTACCTTAAGAATGTCAAGTGGCCTAAGTCACATGATGTTAAACACGTGGTTATGTTAAGTGTGTGTCCAAAGTCAAACAAGAAAGGTGCACCCAAAATTGCAGACTGACACAAGAATCAGTTCAGAACATTTAGTAAAGAAAACCAACAGAACAAGCATTTACGTAAATTCCCAAAAAAAAATCCTTCACCAGAGATAAACACAAGAATCCACAAAGGGGTAAAAATGCAAATGGTCCAAGGAAATAAAAACCAGTCCAACAAGAGCAAAATGACACACAGGGCAAAAACAAACGGACTGACAAAGAAACAGAGAAACACAAGGACTAAATAGACAAAACTAATCAGACACAGGTGGGCAAACAACATAATCAATGATCAAAAAAGAGCGGGAAAACAGACAAAGACAGGAAGTAAAAACAACAAAGACACACAAGGGAAAACCAAGACTACAAAATAAAACAGGAAATGACCAACAAAAAGTCTAACCATGACAGGTTAACGCTGTGAAATGGCTGCAGCTTGGTTAGGTTTAGGCATCAAAGCTACTTGGTTACTGGGGTGTTAGAAAATACTGACATTGTGTTTCGTGATACTGTATCAATTCTCAAAAACACTGTAACGTGATATTGCGGTACATGAAAATATTTGCAGCAGTGGCTCATTTTGTGTCGTGTCCAATCCCGACCACCACACAGCAGCATTGTTCTCTATCTTCAGTGTTCTGGTTGCATAAAAAAAGTAATTTTTTAAAAAACTTTTTAAACACTTTTTATGCATGTGGTGGTGTGTTTTTTTATACTATACTATGGTTTGGGTTAAAATAAGTACAAATTACACAACTTTTGGTTTCACACGAGACACAAGCCCCCTGGAAGGAAGTCCTGCGTTTGTTTGACACATTCATGCACCCCAACTCCTCCTTATATAGACGCTGTCAGTCTTTATACTTCTCCAGTAATAATTACTATGGCCATCAGAGGCTGCCATGTAACAATAAACACAGATGTATTAGGTTCAAAACTGCTTGTTCAGATGGCCTATACGCCCATTTTTCTGGTGAGGATGGGCTGCAACCAGAGGTACCATTAAAAAATAGTCCTCTGGAAGCAAGAAAAGAAGTTTTACAGTCTTTGATGTGAGTAAGGAAATACAGAAAAAGTTCAGTACCAACCATAATGTCCAAAAAAATGTAGACAGGTTTCAGACTTCTAAAACAACACGTGCAACGATGATATTTGCCAGTGATTTAAATAGGTCTGGTGGAGTGCCCATTTTGAGCTTTTGAGGCAGGATTAAGAATGGGAACATCTTTCTGCATAGCTAACTAACAAACTATGACCACGAAAAAAAATGAAGAAAAGAGACAAAGCTGTGCAGGTAACTGTAATATGGCTTACAGAAATAAATAATCATGAAAACATTCACCTCCATCAGGGAAAAGGCAAAAAGTATACATGTCAGGCTTTAAATGAAGAGACGGTCCAAAGAAATCCACACTCTATTAGCCAAAACAGTAGAATAGTCCTTAACCAGGATGTTGCATAAACATCCATTGTTCTCCTATTATCACCCTCCAGTACTTTCAATAAAAAGCAGACAGCATTATAGCAGCAAGATGTGTTAAAGGTTACTGTGTTAAAGGTTACTGTCACATTTCACATCCAGCTAATGAGCTTAATTCTAAAGGTTTAGATAGCTTACTAACGTCTCCCCTCCATCTCTTCCCCTCACTGACTAAGACAAGACTGCATTTGAACTTGGAAAGTTTATAAAGAAAAACTACTTCCTTAGAGGTCATCCCTGCTTCACATCAAGCTAATGAGCTTGATTCAAAGTCTAGACAGCAGACAGACTGCAGGCTGAATATAGGAATTGGGAAGCAAAATGCTTAAGCCCCGTTTTCAATTTCTCCTCAGATCAGATCCAGCTTCCAGCTGCGTTAAGCCTGTGCAAAGGGAAAAGTCTATGAAATGAATGGAAAAATAACTGAAAATAGAAATGATTTATTTTGCATAGAAATGCTACAGACACAAACAGCATACTGACAGATTATCATTAACTTATTCTGAAGTTTAATCAGACTGTGTCAATGTCTGAAATAGCTGACCACTGACAGATAAATTGCTGTCTTCTTCTTTTCTTGTTGACATATTGCTTGTTTGCCAATTCCCTTTATTCCTCTATTCCTTTAGAATATACTGATTTATAAACCATCGATTGTGGTTCAGTCACTAGAAAAGTATCTCAAAATGAAAATAAAAGTGGGACTGAAGCTGGAAGCAAAAAGAATTTGGCCTAAAATGAAGTTTGCAGACTGAGCCCAGTGTCTAAATCCTCTCCTCCGGGTCCTGTAGTTGTAATCTAAACCCTTAAGATCAACTACCTTAAACCAAATCAAATGACCCACACTAAAACAGAAATGACCTCCAGTCACCTGTGCAAAGTGATTCAAGCGACTGTTTAATGCATCGCAGAAAACCACCCTGTCATGCAGGAACCACATGGCACATTTGAGGTTATGGTCTCGAGATGAAAATGACTAAAAGGCTTTCAGAGTAATCCCTGGTGGCACTGAGCTCAAACTTCAGATTCTACAAACAGACGGCCTCCGCAGTTAGTGAGCTCAAACGGTGTGGCGGAGAGGATGAAGGGTGTGAAATGTTTGGCATGCCGATGGGAAGACGGAGGGTTTTTGGCGCCATACCTTGACGGGAGGATGAAGGAAGGAGTTTGACATGCAGTATGCGGAGAAGGAGATGGAGGAAACAGGGTCGCTGTGGGGAGGAGGGATTGTTTTGTTGTGCAGTGGGAGGCAATAAAGCGCAGGAGTGAGTGTTCTTTATCCTCATAAAGTATATGCTGGTGCTGGTGTGCTTTTATCCAAGTAAGAGCAAAACAGTTGGAAATCCACTTAACACCAGAGTGTCTTAAAAAGTATGATCCCATAATAAAGGCAAGACATTGTAATAGTATTTTAGGAGACTTTCGAGCTGTAAGTTGACAAAGAGAGTCTAAATTAGGGGGCTGAGTGTCCTCCCCATGAGACTTTCAGTGTTGCACAGTTCTTCTCCTGCATTCTGCTGAATTTTTGTGCACAATTCTTTGCTTTTTATGCACCAATTTCAAAGTCAAATGTGTCATGGTTTGTTTGTTTTTTTTTGTTCCACATTTCCTGTATTATTTTGAAGTTCTTGTCCTCCCTCTTGTTTCTGTGCCTTCACTTCCTATCTTTGTCCGTTTTCCCGTCCTTTGTGTGTATTCAGTTTGCCTCTCTCAGAGGCAGGTCGTCTGCGTCCATTCTCAGTTCTGCCTCTTCTCCCCAGTGTCTCTGTGTCTCCTGGTGCTCCTGCCTTGTTCCCAGTTTCCCTTTGGATTATTTTCTTTTTTGTTAATACCTTTGTTTGGACTTACCCTTTGTTGGACTAACTTGTTTTTTCCTTTCCGACTCTTTAGCCGCTCTTTGTTGTTTTGTTGTTTTCTTTTCTAGTACATTTATCAAAGTTACCTTTTTTGTTCATTCACTCTCATGTCTGGGTCCACTTCAAAACTGAATCCTCACCAAATAAAAAGTGAATAAAGGGTCAATAAGAGTATTTGTAGGAATTCAGTACCAACAAACCTTCACACCAAAACGTCTCATAAAGAACAGGGCTGCCTAGCCTTTGGCAAGTTAAAGTCTGGAGAGGAAATTCTGAGATTTTCTCCAAAATACATTATATATGTTAGACATAATGGCTGAAACTTGTGAAAAGACTGACAACTAGACTGTCCTGGTTCTGTGTTCAGGATTTTTTGGGCAGACCTAAAATATGGCTTGATGGCAGACCAGCTAAAGCGAAGTAGCATTTAGCACTAGCAGTGCAAGTGATGAGAAAACCAGTTGTTTTAAAATTCCACCAGTCACGGCACGTCTGCACCACGGTTCTGATCCGTCCTCCACACTGCTGCAAGGCCCACCAGCAGCGTTTCAGAAGCATCTCAGCGGCGGAGTCTTTGCCTGCCTGATTATCTTTGCATGCTCAGATTTTGTTAATTAGGTCCTCTTTCTTTTCTGTCTGTGTTTATGATTGTGAGTCTTGATGGGGTATTTTGAGAATTAACCGGATTTTGCCTGCCTTATCTGTGTCTGACTTCCTGCCCATTCGATCTGCCCTGTGCTAATTGATGCAGCATCTGTCAAAAATAAACTCAGCACGTATTCTCTGCGGAGCACAGCACCGAGGCGCTTCTGGGAAGCATCTGAAACGCGCCGCAGCGCTTCTGGTGGAATCACAAGAATTGTCTAGAATGGCCATGAATGACTCTGACTGCCAGGGTTAGGGTTAGGGTTAGACCGACCGTAACGCGGCACAGCCATGCCTGGTGGAAATTGTGGGTTAGTGAGTCTTTCATTCCAAACCAGCCGGCATTACTGCTCACTTCAGTTCCAACAACCCAAAGCTGAGGAAAAAAAAGGTTGATTCTCAGGTGTGTCACTGTCCAGTTACACTGAAAAAAGTAAATCTTGGAGTATGTTATTGTAACATAATTAAGTCTGTGATATTAACAAAAAAAAACAAAGTTAGTCTCTTAACATGAATATATCAAGTTGTGAATTAGTCTAAATTTGTTAAAAACACAAGTCATTTTGATTTTTTTTCTTAACAAGCTTTATGTAAGTGGCTCAACAAATCTTGTTATGCAGACCCACAAAACAAACAATTTGCTCGTTGTATTTACTAGCCTCCGACTGCGCCCCGTGTGGTGCATTCTGGGTAGCAAACTAGTTCAAACCATACAGTCTATGGTTCAAACCGGCCGCGGAGGAGAGAAGTTCCAGAACGTGAGACTGGAGACTTACGTTTACGGTAAGAATAAAGTTAATGTTAGTGAGTTAATGTTTTTCTGTGGTTAAACACTAAAGTCCGTTGTTCAAATGTGAAGCTCGTGTTTGCAAGCGGCTGTAATTTGAAGTAAGCAGGGATGTAGACGGCGCCAGTTATCGGCAGCATATAGAACACACCTGTGCGGGGTTAGCCATTAGCGAGGGGTTTAAGATGCAAGTCGGCCGTAAATAAACACCCGTGTGTGTCTGGGTGTGGGTGGCCGCGCTTGTGAGTTAATTTGTGGAGGTTTTTGGTCGTAGCGGTGGCTGTAGGCAGTTAGCTCTGCTTGTTAGCCGCTGAAACGCAGCGAGCACAGCCGCAGGTGATAGACAGCGCCGAGCCCCCTTCACCCGTCATGACATGTAGCCTAGCATACCAAAATGACCGGGAGAAACTCAGCTAAATACCTGTACCAAGCAATGCCCCCCAAACGAAACTCAAAGAATACATTCAAGCTCGAAAAACACTGCTAGTTAGCTAGCTAGTTGGTCTGAAATGTAATATAATTAGTTTTCCAGTCTGGTACCTGAAAAAGGTCAAATTCCCCCTGGACATATCTGTGTTAAAACAAATGTAAAACTGCCAAGGTTCACTTTTTTAGCATTTACTTTTGCACAGTTACTAATTAGGTGTTACTTTACTAATTCGTAGATTCACTTGGCTACTATCCCATGATTCAAAGGTGGGTTTTACTCTATATGAGTTTTTTTCTAGGTGGAGATTTAATTTTTTTTTTTTAAATGTTGCTTGATGCTTCATGCTTAATTTAAGTAGATCACCATAACAAAAATATATCGTGTTTTGTCTACAGAGAAAAAGTAAGGCAACTTTTTGCATCATTTTATCACATAGATCAAACAAGAGTAGTCTTTGTATGCACAACATTACTTTTGCAAGTACAGTCAACTTACTTTTGCTACTAACATCAACTTACTTTTGCTACTAACATCAACTTACTTTTGCTAGTAACATAAACTTATTTTTTCAAGTGAAGACAACTTAATACCATTGAGTTGACTTTATTTTCAAAAGTAAGTTGACATCACCTGCAAAAGTAAGTTGACTGTACTTGCAAAATGAATGTTGCACATACAAAGACTACTATTGTTTGATCTACAGGATAAAATGATGCAAAAAGTTGCCTTACTTTTTTTAAGTAGATCAAGCACTTTATTTTTATCAGTGTAAGCTGCTGCATGGAGCATCCATTTTTCAGGTCATTGTGGTATTTGACACTTGAAACAGCAGAGTGAGCACACCCCTGTCGTTTCAGAGTGGAGAAAACTGCTTTTATGACTTTGAAGCTCTATTTCATAACATTGATGATTTTTTTTAATCATTCATATTTGGCTGGATGGTTAATAACACATTTTCCTGTGGTGTGACAAGCTCATAACACATTTATTATTGCTCTACACAGAGTTCAATATCCATCAAGTGTGTTATTGATTAAATTTCTACCTGTTTCTCTCTCTCTCTCTCTCTCTCTCTCTCTCTCTCTCTCACACACACAAACACACACACACACACACACACACACACACACACACACACATGCACTCATGCATGGAAGAGGTGGATCATCTGCTAATCTGCCACATGATGACTCACAGTAAACTAACAAGAACACTAA
>JAJHUR010111867.1:0-21860 GCA_027495735.1 Lutjanus campechanus | reverse complement strand
ATTACAACTGCAACGGCACACATCAGCATCAGCTAACGAAAAAGTGCTTTCATCCCACAAAAAATGCTCCAAATTCACAGTCTACTCCACAGCAAAACATTCTGTCACACCTTATTTTGCAGGAAACTGATTAGACATAACAAGCAGTACTTTGTATTAAATCAGATAAAAACTACAAATAATATCTCAATCATTCTTGAGGATTGGAACAAAAACATATTTTGAGGGGGATTCGGTTTTTAGTCTTCAATTATGTGGTGAAAATATATTTTAAAAGATCAAACTTTTGGCTATGAAACGTTGTGCCGGGCCAACCTCCTGGTGATGAAATTTTTTATTTAATGCAGACGTCAACTCGACAACTTGACGTCTTACAGAGTTGACAAAATGTTATATTTTAATTTTACAGCATAGTCGTAGTGAGTGGCCATTTTATTGTTTAAATTTGCAAGGAGTTCTCTTAATGCTAATCAAAATACATATTTTTAAACTATTCTTATTTATATTTTCAAAAAATATGTGTAATGTGTCCCTAATTACCCAATAATAAAGTCTAATAAGGGTCTAACAGTGGGAAAGTGTACACTTTAGTTTACTGTACAGTTGTGTTATAATGTGTCCCTAATTATCCATTAAGACGGTCTAATAAGGGTCTAATAAAGAACAAATCATGTCTAGTTTTCGTCTAATTTGATAAAAAGTACGGCTTGTTCTGTCTAATTTGTGTACCATAAAATAAAGTACAAGCAAACAATCGTAGTCAGCCTTACCTTTTGCGTAGCAGTTGGGATTAACTGAATGATTTGCAAAGCGGATTTTGTTCCCCTTCCGTGTGGCATCCACAACAAAGTCTACTGAGAGACAAAGAATGAATTAAGGATTACTTAAGAATGCTGTAACAGTGACGGGATTATGACCAGGAGCGGGGAATACTTGCCATTGTTCAAGTTGAAAAGAAAGCTAGACATGTATTTGTCATAGATCCTTCCACGCCGGTCTGCCTCGTCCTGGGAGATCAGCTGCTCATGCACACACAAACACACACACACACACACACACACACAGGAATAATAAACACTTTAAGTACAACAGCTTCAATCAGGCTGAGAGCTTATAAATAAAAATGTTCGAATCAGCCTGAAGCGTGAGGACTTACCTCTCCGCAGTATTCAGAGATGAACTCATTCTTCTGAACTGGTTCTTTGATGAAGGTGCCCCATCCGGCGACATCTGATGGAGCCAAAAGCAGGTGCTGAGAGAAGTCAGATGTAGGTTAGGACACCACCAGCCATATGAGAGATCTAAACACCACTAACGGGCTTCCCACACTGCACTAAGGATTGCCCTGGGCTAAGAATATGCAGTGTTCATGGCATGATGGAGGCATCAGAGTGACAGGAGATTTGTTTGATAGTTCTTATGTCCTACAAGGCCCTTCTTATTAATTATAATTAATTATTATAATTATTTAACTTGATATTTTTATGGCAATTTTCTGGGCTATAGTGAGCAAAAGATAGAGGGGTGGAGCAATGGGAAAAAAATGTTTAAAATGTATATAAAAAGGATATTTGGAAAGACTGTATTCAAGCCTCTCACTCCCTTTTTCTTTGTGATGGATGTAAGGAAATACATCGTCAAGTCTTAAACAAAATCGACCCCAGCAGACCCCCACCTTGAAAGTGTCTCGAAAGTAACTTATATGCATTGTTTTTGGGACTGCTCAAAAGCCGCTAAGTTCTGGTCATGCATGGCAAAAAAAAAGCTGAGTATAATATTGAAACATTGTTATATAATATATCTGTTAAGACCCCGGGCAGTTTTTACACGACCTGCCATCCTGAAACTTGGAGAGTCTTACACTCTCAAAGATCTATTTAAACTATTTAATAGAGTCCAGGAAAACCTCGTCTGTAGCATAATATTATAGAGAAATCTTGGAATCTTGAAATCCCAGTTGAAGCCACAATAAAAGAAAACAAGAGCAGCTTCATAAATGCAATGATCTTAGTGACTTGTTCACTTTATATTTTGTGTGTAAGCAACAGTGTGTTATGAACAGTGTGTATCTGTGTGTAAAATGTATCTTTCTATGATTAATGTGTGTGCATGATTTATTTCTTTAATCTTATTTTATTATGTATATTCTTTTTGATAACACTTTATTTGAAGTTGTGTGTCATTACACTGTCATAACCATCTCATGAGCAGGAAGGAGTCTTTATGAATATAAAGATGTCTTTGTTATGTCAACTTAATATTAATCAAGCCAATAATATCTTTGTTACGACAACTTGACATTAATCGAGATGACATAAGCTGTCAGTGTCTATGTCATGGTAACTTGATATTATCAAACGTAAAGAAACAGTTTAGCTTTGTGTTTTAACATTATATTAAACTGTCATATGTGGTTGGTCTCGACACTGACCGTCATGAGACCATTACAAGAGCTACATTTTGGTCTTCTCATACAAGTGTCATGTTTTATTACGCTGTCAAATGTTTTTGTAACTTCAACAAAAGTGGTACCATTTGGCCATTTGACATAAAGATGTCATTAAATGTTATAAGGCCAGTTCGACGACAGAGGATAGTACCAAGTAGTGATTTAGCTAAAAGAGTCAGCCGATGGACAGACAGTGGTTAGCTTGTTTACTTGTTGCTTAAGTAAGCTAAACACAGTTTGCTGTTATTTCCAGACCACCGGCTCACCTATGACGACATTAGCTTAGTGGTGAAAAGTGCAAATCAGTCCTGTGCATGTGCAAATCTCACCAGAGACAAGAAGGATGGGTGATTGTTTAATCCTTAGTTTTGTTCATCACCAGAAAAAACAATGTGTTTAATTCAGAATCTTACTGATTATGACCTTTTTAAAACAGACTGCATCCAGAGGATGTTTTTAAAAAAGTCCAAAAAACTTTGCATTAAAAATGACATAATTGGCAGAACTGACTTCATGACAACAGTCATATGCATTCATAAAGACTCCTTCATGTTTATGACAGATGTCATGACATGGTTATGTCAGTGTAATGCACACCCCTACCTTATAATGTTCACAGGTTTATTATTTTCTAACGTTCAAATCTGTCACAAGATAATAATGTTACTATGTGAAAAAATAATATAATGTCATTTTAAAAATATACATATATATATATGTAATGTGAAAAGCCCTTAACTTATCTCCAAAATAACAGAATAAATAAGTTTTGCAGCATTTTCACATTTAGAGTGTCCTTCATGTGTCCTTGTGTACCTTTTTTAGGCCTCTCTGGATGCTGCAGTTCTTGCAGGAGACCCCTTTGCTGTCCCAGTGGTCTGCAGCACCGCAGGTCATGCACAGATCTGGGTCACACTCCCTCACGGCCAGGTAGCAGGGACACTGCTTAGTGTTGCACTGGGTCTTACACCTGCAGCCTGGGAAGCGGTTCTGGCCTGGAAAACATTCAGACACACAGCTGCTCAGATGGGGGACGTGCTGAGAACGTTTATGAGCTAACTGCATGTAGCCGCACGGGAGGACAATACATTATGTGACTTGGCAGAGCACAATGTGAATATGATAAATAATTCCACCTCAAAATGCTGTTGCTGCACAGAAGCTCAACGGCTGAGTAATGCTGAGAAGCTCATCTGTCAGGGACCTCTGCTGGCAGATATGTTGAAATACAATTTTGCAGGGTGTAACATAACACCCTCCGGGCAGATGAACGGAAGGATCAGGCAAGAACAACCAAAATGTCTTTCCAGCAGCCTCTGCTTTGGGAGAACTGTCCATCCAAAAGAGCTCCAGGCAGCATTCGTCTTCTCTGTCGTGCTGTTTTAACCTCCCTTTCTCAGCCTGTGTGGGTTTTATGTGTCTGTATCATCAAGCATTGTTTAGCTGGGGCTGTCTGACTCATACTGATGTTGGAGATGATGTTGTATATCAGGCACAGAGCCGGTCACATCCCTTTGATTCCCCTCCAAGTCTTTAGAGCACACACATGTGCAATCGGGGGCTGCTTCCTGTTTGGCCCCGGCTCTCTCCTGCTACGGGAAAAGGCGAGGTAACAGTCGGGTGAGGAGGGGGAGGAGAGGAGAAGGTGACTGAACCACAACAGATGAACAAATGAGGCAAAACAGTCTCTTCCAAAAACCAGAGCAAAATGTTTACTTCGTCCTATCCTCTTTCTCTGTTGCAAACTCTCCAGAGAGCAAAAATACAAAATGCATTCCTCCACCATGTGGCCATTTTGGAAAACACAGTTCTGGGTCATTGCTGCAGCAGCGAATGCCTCATTGTGAACGCAGCTCTGTATTAAACAGACACCCACCTATCCCCGCCAGAGGACAGTCTCTCCTCTGACCGCTGCCAGAATACTGCAGAATCGTTTTACATTCTGCTGCCCTGCTCGACTGTGGCCTGGCAGAAGGGCTTTGAAGCTGCTCAGAGCTTTCAGTGGAAAATGTGGTCAAGACAAACAAAATTCTTTCAGCATCACAAGGCAGAGCAAGCTTCTCGTGTATTTTAAGGCAGAAAGAAGCGTACAGCACGGGAGAGCTTCGGTCTCACAGGTGAATAAGAAAGGTGGCACTCACACTCATGCTCGCACTGGCAGAACTTCTCACAGAAATTCTGGGTCATCACACACGGGCAGGAGCTGTCGCATGGATGGTCGGGGTGATCACATGGCTGGTAGTTGTACACCTGATTGGATGAGTTATCTGGAGCAACAGAGGACAAAGGACTCAGACTGACACAGTAGGCTGTGCTGTGTTTCAGAGGGCACGGCGCAGAAACAGTCATGCTGTGACGTTTGGATTCTGAGATGAACGTACCTTTCTTTAGCTGAATCTTTGCCCATAACCTGCCAAATTAAACAAACAAAACGACAGGGTTTACTCTCCAACTCATCTGGCTTGTTCCACACCGCTCAGTGGAAACACTGTTCACAGCTTATTTAAAGAGCTCAGATTTTTTGAAGTTGGGTTGTATGAGGTATTTGTTCATAGTCAGTGTATTACCTACTGTAGATGGTGGTGAGCACGACCCCAGTTTAGAGAAAGAGCAGGAGGAATGTTCTGCTGTGGAAGTATTTTAGCCACTTAAAAAAAGACCATCTAAAAAAAAGTTTCTGTTATATTTTGAATATTTTCACCACTTTACCTTGCATCAGACAGCCTTTTTCCAATGGGAAACCACCATTATAATCCAAATATCGCTCTCCATAAACCAGCAACTCTCATGTTCTGTGAGGTAAAATTACTGCATTTGTCAAAGGAGTCTGGTGGTTTTGGTGGCAGCAAAATCTGACTTATATAACGGTGGAAAATGCTATCTGACAGCGAGGAAAAGTAGTAAAAATGATTATAAATATAGTGTATACTTACAGGCAAAAAGTGCAATATTTTCCTAAATAATAATGTATAGACTCATATAAACATAATCCCTCTCAATCATCACTTATGACTCACTAGAAGTGTGTGGTGGTGACTGTATCTGTAGATGCCGTGCTTGTATTTCCTTATTTCTCATTATTTTGCAGTGCTCAGGATGCTTTACCAACCCGAAATGTTTGTATTTGATGTCCTGGTATCTTTGTGGTGCGTTTACAAGCAGCTCCGACAAATCCTACTGATTCTACCTCTAAAATTATACTGACTCTTTTAGGTGGCTAAAAGATGTTTTGCTGCTGACCCTGTCCACAGCAGTAGATTGCTTAGCTTCCTGCACCACTACTCCTGCTGCTTCATCAAACTGGGGATGTGTCAGCCGCCTTCTACTGTATGTAAAACACTGACCTCATACAATCTCATTTCAAAAAGTCCAAAACTATTCCTTTAGGTGAAAAAAAACTGAAATGTAACAGGAGGACCAGTTTTAATACTAATAGAACTGTGCAGGATACATTTATCTCTGCATATTTATTTATTTGAACCTTTATCATTTCAGAGAAGTCTCACTGTCATGCTCTCTTTTGCAAGAGTTCATGTTTGGATCATATTTCCAATAAAGAGAGGGAAAATAACCGACGATATCATGCCTGTGTTTCCTTTTCTTCTTTTGGGGCGAGATGCCTCCATCAACCAAAGGAACGCGATGGATCAGGACCTCCTTCACTGCAAACTCGTACACCTGCGAGAAAAGAGAAAGACGCGAGTTACAAACAACACATCCCACTCACTGAAAACAAATGTACACTACTGTGGAGAAATTCTGCTCTCTTCATCGTAATTATGTTGTGTAACGTAGTGTCGCTCAAGCTGAAAAGCACATCGCCGCAATTACGCCACAGAGCATCCAGCCCCCTCTATCCAGCCCCCATCTATCCCCAGTGCTATCAAAACTCTACTGCAGATGCCAAACATACACATGCATGTGCACACACACACACACTCAACCACTTCTGGCTGCCAAAACCCAGATTTGGCTTCTTCCCTAGGACACAGACATACATAATGATGCAGCTGGTTTCAGCATTTCCACTCAGTTAAGCAGTGGGCGGGGCCCTCTGGATGCCAGCAGGGCCGTGACAGACAGTCCAATACGGGCTGTGGACTGGTCTGGCTGCGGGACAAGAGGCACTACAAGGGTTGGATGTAAACGGACAAGGCTGCTTCAACGCGTCTTAAATATTACTGGGTCACACTTTATTTTACAGTTTACAGATGTACCAAGTCATACCTTAGAAATATGTTCTTTATTAGACAGGAATAGACCCTTCATTAGACCCTTATTAGACTTCATTAGAGGGTAATTAGGGACACATTATAACAGAACTGTACTGTAAACTACAGTGTATTATTTTCCACAGTTAGACCCTCTAAGAAGCCTCTAAGATTACCCTCACTGAAAAATAACCCTCACTGTAAAATAAAGTGCGACTAAAATATGTTTTGCCTGTTCTTTACTGTGTGTATTGTGCTCAAAGTTATGATATTATGAAATCTAATTTATGTACAGCCCAAATGACATAAGTTTGGGAATGTCTGAATGACTGAGAGAATATGAGAGACGTCACATCTGGTAAGCATCCGCATTTATGGTGCCACATGCCATTCTCTCTGTAGTCAGCCCAATTATCCACACCATAAAACCACAGGCACAGGATGCATGTGTTATAACCCTCGCAGTGACGCAAATGCAACAGAAATCAGCAATGTAAGTACACTGTCGACTCCATTTCAAAACAACAATGCATCACTTTCAGGAAGCATTAGTCAGAGTTCATTATTTAACATTTAAAACTATGTTTCACAGCTAATATAGCTAGTAAACAACAGATGAGACAGCTAACAACTCACAAGCTGTAACTGTTAGTCCTGTTCAGCTAAAATCAAGGCCTAATTTCTCATAAACTGTCTTGCTTCCATTTCCTATTTGTCACCATTCCCTTCTTTTATGTGTGTTTCCCTTCTGTTCTGCTTTACTGGTGTATTCAGAATTGTTTCATCTATTTCCATCTTTTTTTTTCTCATTCCACCATCTGGCCTGTTAAGTAAATTAGACATTTTGATCCTATACGTAGCAGCTTGTTTGGATCTAAGTCATAAGCTATTGTGCAATCAATCATTATTAGTCAGCGAGAGCACATTCAGTCTTTTTAATGAATGAATACAGTGGAGTTAGCGCAGCATCTTCTGCTTATGGTGTCGGAGGAAACGAGCTGAGTTTGGAAAACTTTTTAAGGAGCTATATGTAACAACTGTGTGTCCAAAAATGAGAACCGCAATCCAACTAGCGAGCTGTAGCCATAGATGATTGATATCCTATTTAATGTACAGCCTATGGTTGAAACAATTTGTTTCCCCTGCTCCCTCCTCCCCAGACTCGAGGAAGCTCGAGCAGGATGCAGGAATGCAGCATTAGCACAAGAGGAGTGCAACATTATAATTTGAGTATTCCACTCTAAGTTCAGCCATTTGTAACTGTCAGTTGTTTGTCTATGTAAAGTTAAGCCTGTTATCCTGAACAAAAGTCCACTGCTACAAAAATGCACGCTCTGAAGTTGGCGTTCAGTGACTGCCTCTCTCACTGCCTGCCAGACTCCATTTACATTTTGCTCAATTTAACTGTTATAAACATCCACTCCCTCTAAAAGGGTATTAATGATTTCTTACAACTCATAAACAGACACTCGCTTATTCAGCAAACATTCAGAATTAATTTTAACTCTATTTAATGTGAAATTGGCAAAGTAAAACAGTCATTCTGGCCTGGAGGACACTGCGGCTGCAGTGTTGTTGTCAGAGTGGTGAGTATTTCAATGTATCATGTTTCCTTAAGCTCTGACGACATATCATGGTCATTTTGTGATTTATTATAGCAATTAGAGATTTGTCCTTTTAAGTGTGAGAACGTTTCACCTCCTTGCAGTTCTTTGTACCGATGAGGCGAGCGATGGAGCAGAAGTTGTTGAAGTATGTGCCGTGTAGCACCCTGAACAGTGACTCCTCCGCCCCGCTCCATTGGACCACACAGCATGCCTGCTGCACCCCGTCATCATCCCCTGAACGCAGCTTGGTGGGAGTCGGGCACCGTGAATTCCCCTCTGACACACACAGACAGAAAAAAAAACAACATTTTAACTACTCTTGGTAGAAAGTTTCATATATATTTTTAATCTACATACATGCAGCTGCACACACAAATACTTTTCTCTTACTTGACAGTTTTCTTTATCTGAACACACACATGTCATCCTGATTTAAACCTACATCGTCATTTTTCCACACACAGATACACAGGGGACCACGGGCTTTGATTTAGCTTTTTGGATATTCAAGACTGATGCTCGTACACCCACAGCTCAAGGCAGAGAGCCGAATGTTGCTTGGCAACAGGCTGAATGCAGCATTGCTGTAGCCACATGCTCCAGCGCTGAGTATCTTTATTAATCTGCTTAACAATCTGTTTTTTCCACATTATCTCAACACGTGCGAGAGAGTCTGCTGAGTCACTGGCTGAGCACGAGCGCTTTCCAAAACTAACAGAGACTTCCAGTGAGGCACCGATGGCGATGAACAACAACCTGAGAGCTCCAGGGGAGGAGAGAACGACAAAGGGCCAGTGGAGATAGCTCTTATTTCCCCCCTGCTGCTGTTCCCCACATGAAGATATCAACAGAAATGAAAAAGAAAAGAAAAGAAAAAACACAGTAGGAGGAGTGGGAGAGGGAACAAAGTGTTTATGTTGGGGCCGAAGCATGCAAAACTAATGGCTGGTTTATTTTGCTTGGCAAAAGAGAGCTGATATTGAGAGGAGATGGAAGGAGGGAGACAGAGGAAAGAGCAGGATATGACTTGAAAGCTATCATCTTCAGCCAAATTTCACTTTTGCGAGGGGATGCAGTCAGTCAGGGCAGACAGCCTTCCAGAAGTGAGGGAGGGAGGGAGGGAGGTTATGGTAAATGATGCAGCCACTCAGTCACACAGTGACTCAGAAACACATTATAAAAGAACCATGTCTGTACTGTATGGAGCCTCAAAGCAGACAGTCTTTACCAGAATTTACCAGATGTTTATATTTACTTACTTTAGAGTCGGGCTGTGAAGCTTCATTCATAACGTTGACATTCGAGTTCTAAATCAACATTCAAATACTGCACAGCTTTTTCTTTATTTTATTCATTCTGTTTAAAGCTGCACAGTTCCAGATAAATATTAGGCTTTACTGGTATGACACTGTTTGTAGAATTAGATTCCAGTGGTGGCTGTGTGGGATTGTTTCCGACTCAAGTGATTCAAACATTTCCAATAACTTGTAAAGTAAAGCAGGCTGTGACGTCCAAAAGACGTTTATTGAAAAAAATATAGATGTAATGATTTTCAAAAGTATGTAAATATGTTTTTTATCTAATGAAATATTCTGCTTCAATATATATTTGCTGTTCATGCACGCACCTGTATTAACGGGGTGATCTAGCGGCAATTTAACAGCACTATTCATATATTTCAAAAGTTAAACCTCCTCAAGTGTAAGGTTCAGGCTAAATACAAAATCACATTTTGTAACTGGAGTTTAAAGTTTTGGTGCAACAGAATTAAATCGAATCTATACATTTAGAGTAAAGACTAAAATTAGGTTTACAGGGAGGTTTAAATAGAATCATTCTTAATTTTAAGATAGTTTCAAAGATAGTGCAAATAGTGTAAAAGAAATGTTGACATTCGGTACAGGCCTACTTTCTCAACAATAAACATTATATAAAAACCTAAATTAAACTAGAAAATAAGAAACTTACAGATAAACTGAACCTTTTGAGCCTCCCTTAGTCATCCTGCCTGGAACAGACAAAGCACCCGGTCCCTTCACAAACAGCTGCAAGCCCAGTTCCTGTGAGATCAGACACTAACCTGAGGAGGAGGTGGTTTCGTGGTCACTGTCGCCCTGTTTGCCTTCCTCAGCAGACCCAGATGGTCCAGGACAGCTGGAGCTGGTGGGACGCTGCTGCCTTCGGCGCCTCCGAGACCTCTGTGATCGTAACATATTCTGATCCACAAACTCTTTAGCCCCTTTCTGCAGAAGAGCACAGAAACAACAGAGAGTGGGCATCAAGAGTGCACGACCATCCCAACTTTTTTTGGAGCTGGGGTTTGTAATTGTGAGCTTGCCGTACCTGTAACAGGAAGCAGTCTTCACCACATGGTTCAGTCTCCATGTGGATCTCCTTACTCTTCCTCTTGTAAACATTGGGTGTAGCATGGAAAGCTTTATGAACACAAACAAACATATTCTGACTCTTTAGTTAACAACTTTAGGCAAACACCCAAAGCCCAAAAAGAACTGGGGAATTATTATAAGGAATTTATCGCAAACTCAATGAAAATCACAAAACCTAAACTAAAATGACTGTGAAATGGAAATAATTAACACAAATCAAGCCATTACGGTGGAGGAAGCAGTCGTATTTGAAGCAACGTCTGCAGAAGAGCGTGTGGAAAGAGTGCAACGACTGCTCCCGCTGCACAGACTTCGCAAAGGGTCCATCCAGGTTGGGGGTGCAGAGGGGGGGGAGCTTAACTGGGCTGGGGGGCTCCAAGAGGTCCTTGTACCTGTGGAGGCGACAGGCCGAGCTTTAGTAGCAATATATCACCTGTGTGCAGTTCCTTTGCAACAGTATTTGAAGTTGGAGCCGGGTGACTATATGTTTCCTTTTAAGTAAAGCTCTTTCAGATGCTGATGCAACTGCTCCTTTGAGTCAGAGAGCCTGAGAGGGAGCCACCATTATTACTTTCCTCCCTGACAGCCTGCGTCTCCATGGTGAACACTAAGCAACGGCCTGTTCGGCATTGTGCACATAGATCCCCGGTTTCACTGCACTTTTCTTACTTTTCCTTCAGCTCCTCCATGGTGCCCTTGTAAGGGAACATTGAGGCGATGGCCGTAAATATCTTATCGTTGGGGACCTTCTTGCTGCTGGACAAGTCCCTCACTTTGGGAGACAGAAAGAGACAGAGTTGGTTATACAAATAACACAGTTTTGTCCACACATCAGGTTTTGATACAGACTCACTTATGCAATATGTTTTTTTTTAAAAAACATTTTGCAATGGTACAGAAGTTTTCCCAACACTCAAAGCCAGTTAGCAACAACATGTTCTGAAAGCAATTATCAGTGAAAATCACTGTAGTCACAGTTTGGTTTTCTTTTTGGCAGAAGCTCTTTGCACCTGGGTTAAAATAGCCAACATGACAATTTTCACCCAAGGTGGAAGAGCTGCTGTGGCTAGTATGGCAAAGACAAGCACTATTTGCACCTGTGATGTAAGTAGCCAGTTTGGCTATTTAGACCCTCATGGCAAAGACAAACCATTATCTTTCTCTAAACCTAACCAACAAGTAGATTTTTTCATAACTTAGGCAAGTAGTTTTGATGCCTTAAACTAATTTTGTTTATAACTTAACCAAGTAATTTTGTTGCCTAAACATAACCAAGTAGTTTTTTTCATCACGTAACCAAGTAGTTCTGTTGCCTAAATAAACCAAGTAGTTTTGTTTATAACTTAACCAAGTAGTTCTGTTGCCTAACCCAAGCAATTTTGTTACCTGAACCTAACCGTTTAGTTTTGTTCCCTAAACCTAACCAAACAAAGCTGTGACTCACAGGTACGGCTGACATATAATTTCCCTCTATTGTCAAATAATGGTTGTCCAGGTTGAAATTCAAACCCCATTCTCCTACAGGAGAGTCTTGTGCTTAACTTTCATCAACTGTAGGCTCTTGTCAACAGTGAATTTGTTGCTCTTTATAGCTAAAATAAGAAATAAGGTGGTCGTGTGTGAATAGTCGAATTCTTGCTGTGTGTCTATTTGTTCCTGGGTACAAATAGACACTCAGTTTCTTTTTTCATCCATGAATGTAATCATGTACCAGTAGTTTAATGTGTGTGTAAGACAGGTGTGTTTCCATCTCACTAAATAAGTGGCATAAAGCCTGGTGTGAGAGGTCATTTAGTTCTGTAATTAGAGCTGGGCCATATCAGTGTCATGGACAAACAGGTTCTCTCACACACACAGTGCCCATGCAGGGACACAGAGACAGCTTTAAAGTAAACAATGCCTGTGCAAGAGCTGCTGTGGCGGGGCGACCTTGTGGCAGCTGTACAGTGTAAATGGAGGAACAGTACGAGCCTTGTTCGTGCTGCAGCCCTCTTGTTCTCTCGCCATCAAAGTCCGAACACACAATTGCACAGCTGAAGACTTGCTCACCCTCGGTGGTGCTCCTCCTCTTCCTCCTGATGAATGCCACAGTACCAGGTTTGGTCTCTTCTGAACCCTCCACTGAGCTCCTCCTCATCACTCTCTCGTCCTCCTTCTTTCCTGTCGCCACCTCCGCCGCCACCGCCGCCGTTGCTTCCTCCTCTTCCTCCTCCTCGTGGTCAGAGTATTGGCTCAACGCCTCCACCAGCTCTTTAAAGATCTCATCGCTGATAAAACCTCCCTCTGGGACACAATTAACACGTCAGCACCTAGCAAGCGCCAATCCCGCAAATATTTATGTTTTCCACAGGCTTCAGGAAATGTGCAAGAACGACATCATATCATCAGCATATAATTAAACAAAGTTCCCACATAAATGTTGTAGTGATACGGAATATGAGAATGGTTGGATTTTGAGATCTTTGTATCATAAAGGGTTAGTTCATATTGTGTATTACCTACAGTTGATGTCGGCTGGCATGCCCCCAGTTTAGACCCACCTTGAAAAATCAATATCAGTTTAAGTGTACGTTATATTTAAAATATTTTCACCATTTTATCTTGTCGTCAGACAGCCCTTTCTGATGGGAAACTGAGATTATATCACCACCAACTCCCATGTTCTTTAACCTAAAATTGCTGTTTTTGTCAAAAGAGTCAAGTGGCTTTGGAGGGAGCGATACAACAATCAATAAATTCAGTTTACATCAGAAAGGGCTTTCTGACTGCAAGGTAAAGCAGAGGAAGTCTTCCAATATAGTGTACTCTTAAAGTGATATTGACTTTTTTTTACAACCCCGCTTTAAATAATTTGAACTAATCCTAACTCTGACAGGACAGAGGATTCATCACACACCTCTGTCACCATGGACACCATCGTAGTTGTCGATGAGTTCCTCCAGGAAGGCCTCGTCCTGTTCCAGCACCTCGTCGCCCATGTATGGGATGTTGTGAAGGAACGTCTCATCTTCCACCTAAGAAACATAAAGTCCCATCAAAACAGGCATGGAACCAACTATTGCCACATGTCCCGCCACCACCTGTAATGTTTTTGAAGCCTATAGATCACAAAATATTCACATGGTTTTGGCTCTGGACAGCTAACAGTCCAACAAATGTACAAAAATTAACTGTAAATAAAAGAAATGTGATCCAAAAGGGAGGGGGGGAAACTGCTTTTAGCTTGATGATGTGTTGTTGAGTTCATCCAACTGGTTTAGATGTTCCATAAACCCACAACTGTGAGAATTTAATCAACTCACAGAGGATCATGTCCATTTTTTTTATTTAACAAATGAAATTGGGATCAGTTGAATGAGTTAAATCTTATATAAGTGTCCTCTAGTCTGCACCTGTAATAACACTGTAATTGCATCACCAACAACACAATGTGCTTTATTTCATACCATGAAGTTGTGCTGCAGAGGCGACCAGGAGTACATGAAGGGGATTCCTGCCACTGTTGACAGTGGCCTCATGGCGATGGCTTGAGCTTTGAATCCGGGGAAGCCAAACTCCACTGTGCACATCTGTAAGAGACGCAGAGGTGGGTAGGGGTTGACAAGACAATAGAAGAGATCTCAGCATTATTGAACAATTTTATAACTATATAATTGGATACACATGCTGCTCAGCCCCCAACAGGGAAAATAAACCCAGGAAACACAATAAAGTGGACCCTGACAGCATGTGGGAAGAGAAAAATGCTGTTATGCCCTCGCTTGCTCCCCTAGGGCCAGAGAATGAGTTGTATGGGCTTTAAAGATAATCCTCTGTGTACAAAAACTCACAAATGTATACTCTTGGAGTGCCAGGAATGATGCCACTGTTTATTTCTTCACACACACAACACTAGCATGACAACACTGCCTTATGACATCACCAAACTGCACCAGCTCTCTCCAGGCATTATCAATCAACAACTGTTCAATCCAACGCTTTCCTGACCAGTAAGTGGGAATCAGAGCAGAACAATCGCTGCTAACGCTAACAACTGCTAACGCTGACAACTGCTAACGTTAGCTACACAGAATGTGATGATGGTGACTGTGGATGGTGTGTGGATAAAAACACATGTTCCAGAATAACCTGAAGTTTGAGTGTGATGTGTTCATTTAAAGTTTTAAATTTTATTTTAAATACCTTCTTGTTGGCCAGAGCTCCACCAGAAGTCGACAGAGGGATGGACTGAATTCTGAGCTTGGACCACTCTGCATTCAGGAGATTTGTCTGCTGCTCAATCTTTTGCCTGTTGGACATGAACAGGGTCTAGAAACAAACAGAACAAATTGCTGTAAGTCTCCCACACCATGCATACCGTACAGAAGCAGAGCTGTCAATAACTGAACTGACCCACCTTGACCTCCTCTGCTTTTTTAAGGCGTTTTAATTGGCGAAGCCGCATATACTCGGACTTGACCCTCCGTCTCCACTCTAGCAGGCTGCGGGAGGGTGTAAAGGAGGAAGGCTGAGGTCTTGGGGTTGGTGGGGCAGCACCCGTGCCAGGGGCTGGAGCTGCAGCAGCTGTTTCCTCCATGACTCTGTAAAAATGTCAGAGAGACTATGTGGCAAACCAGTCCACAGCACTGGGCTACACGATGCATTGAGAGCACTAACAGAGTAGACTGTGTTGTCAACTAAAAATGTTCCAGTGTGATTTTTTTTTTCCGTTCCAATACTGATTCCAATACCTGAACTTTGCATATTGGTTGAAACTGAGTACTGATCAGATACAAGTGTGTTAAAACAAAACAAAACAAACAAACAAAATAACAGCTGTAAATTACTAACCATGTATGGATATGATTGCTATCAATGCCTGGCTCAGCTTAAAGAAATTTCTTGCACACGAAACTGATGGGAAGATGCAGGGTCCTCTTTCAGGGGTAATAAATGACGTGTTACAGGATCAATGCATAGACCCCAGTATGTCATCAGAGGCATTTCTGATACTTCCGTCAGTATTGTAACAACCAAATGGCCAACCTAGTAACGCTTTTTAATAACCAAATTGTAAATTTATTGTTAATTCAACTTTAGCTAATAGGTTATAAACAATGACATGATAATAATGTACATAAATAATGTTTATTATTTCTCATGCTTTAATTTGAAATCAGGTCTGTACTAATGTAATCAGAATTTAACGGTTATTGTCTCTCATTATCAGCTATAATACAATGTGTAGTTTGTAAATGAATTATTTACACAAACTAATGACACAGCAACATAAAACACAGAATTACTAATAATTTGTAAATATTCTTATGTTATTTCACTGTTAATCATAAAACAATTATTAACTTAAGTGTAACTAATTATCAATTTACCAATATTAATTGATGCTTCCTAAGTCCCGCCCCTTTTTGCTTGGTGCTCAGTTTACAGTTCAGCAAACTTGCTAGCTTGAACTTTCTCCTTTTCCTGGTAAAGAGACATAAAGGATCACATCTTAAGTTTGCTAATGTTGATGTTGTTGCTGCTAACATTTTGCTAACATTAGCTAACTTAAGATGTGAACATATGGCGCTTTTACAGGTCCCAGAGCATCACCTTGTAACCATCTTTAAAATCTGGGTTTATATTCAACACAGACAAACATAGCACAGAGCATGTTTCGGTACAGGAAACAGGTAAGGAAAAGTTGACCAAGTTACCAAGCGTCTACAACTGTCATTGGAGCACAGAGCGAAAAGGGGCGGGACTTATGCAGGATTAATTATAAAGTGGTACACAATAATATTTTTTTGAGGAGCAATTTCTAGCAATATTCCTACACAGCTTTAGGTGTCTGTGGGACTCATTGGTGAGTGATTGCAGCACCTCTATCATTTCTTAATAATACAATTAAAAAGTACTGGTAGTTTCAAGTTTTGGAGTGATATGCTACAGCCCCTATTTATAATGTGTTGTTAAATTACTATATAAGTCTTTGTACTTTCTTTCTCTCTCACAGACATCAAACTTCCCCATTCACCCTCACTGTTGGTCTGTTTGAAAGAGTGCCCCCCTCTGTTGGCAAAACAAAATTGACATTAAATGTGAAAAAAATGCCTTCCACACGGGTGCTTTAAACTGCTGCTTAGGGTACGGCTGCCGTTGACCCCCTTTTTTCAATCCCGGAATGGAACCGACCAAAATCCTGACCATACATACTCATCATAAATAAGTAAAGTCTCCATTAATGTAACAGCACGGGGCATCCACATTGCTCAGGAGTGGGCGTGCCTCTTCAGAAAAGCAATATGAAGCGGAGCAGAAAAGTGCGTAGTACAGTTTTTCTGTGTTTCATAATCACATTAGTGAACATCAACTTGCCCGTCCGAGCTAAAACAGAATCAAAAATAAGCACAAAGCCAAAACTGAGCTCGGGAAACTGCTACGGTGCGTTTTTTCCGGACTATGAGTCGTGCACACGTTTCAGCCACAGCTATGAAGTGCGCTACGTCCTGTAGCTGCAGCCCCGTTCAGGCAGCACGGAGCTACACAGTATCCATTTAAATGTGCAATAGTTTAAAAGACGTGCGCAGCGAGCACCACAATGACAGCACGCTATTCTAGTGTGCATGTCTACCTCTACAGCCAGTGTCGCAGTTATTAAATACCTTCAAATCCACGTCTTGCGTCCTATTTGTTGCGACAGGAGCCCGCAACGTGATCGAGTCCCTGCCTGTGTTTTTTTTTTTTTTAATAGCAGAGAGATCCGGAGCAATTAAAAGGCTGTTTCTGCTATGGATCTGACGCAGATATCGTCTTCGCACGGCGACGGGATCTCAGAGAAATCCCTACGTTATCCACGGGCATGGTGCTGGAGGTTGTTGTTGTTGTAGCTTACAAATAGCTGCGCACTTGGCTTGGTTGAGCCAACCCGAGCAGGAGGGTGACGTCTTTATTATGATCACAGCCTTTCCTAGCAGAGGAGGATTTATGACTATTCTGCGTCCTGGGAATAAAAAGTAGCGTGGAGCAGCCACAGCACAGCCATTTACACGCACACATGCACACACAGGAACTGATGCAACTGTCCAGAGTGCGAGATCGCCGTCTGAATGCGTGAGGGCACAGCACTCATATGGGTTTTATTCGGCGTGTTGATGTTTAAGATAAATAAATGAAGCAGCCTCACGGGAACGATTTTTAAAACACCAAACAAATAGAGAGCACTTAAATACTGAAAACATGCTCACGCGATAGGAAGAATCGCCCCAGGATAGTGTAGATGAAATAAACAGTCTAAAATATTTAGGAATTAAAAAAACGAAGTTGAAAACTCCCTCAGTGGAGTTCTATCGGATGGAAAGCAGTTCAGCTGTTATTCTGCGCTCCTCCTCCAGGGGGAGCTCGACGCTTTTCAGACAGGGCTGTATGAAGGTCCCAGGGCCACTGATGCCATCACGTACTCCACGTAAAATCCAAACTTTGACAATTTAAGTTGTAAACTTTGCAAAAGCAACAAAATATACTATGAGGACACTTCACTAATGCCACATTCTTTAAAAAAACAACAACAACATGTAAACTGGTGGTAGAGTTATCTGATTACTTGTTATCTGCAGGGGCGGATTGAGTCATTTTGGGGCCCTAAGGCAAACACAGGTGTGGGACCCTCCGCAACCCTTATTCTCCCCTTTTTCAAACTTGAACAAATAAGTTATAATAATTAACTCTTATTGTGCGGAGAATGACTTTGCACAGCCTCAGGAAAGAAGCCGTTCTGTCATCTGGTGTTATGGCAGTGGCCACTTCCGTATTTATTGTCAGGGTGAACAGGCTGGTGGGGATGGTACAGACTTTTAGTGTGTCCCGCTTCTTCCCTTTTTTCTCAGCACTTAATTTTTCAGCATTCTGTACAATGCCAAGCTGTTTGTTTACACAGGTTGGCTACTGTCTTCCTGAATTATGTGTTTGCAGATGTGCAGTGAGGAATTGTACAAATTAGTGGGGGGTTGGGGGGCTGAAACTCAGCCCCCATCAATTAAGCATTTTGATCATAGCACATGTTTTTCTTTAGAAAGTATAATTAATTAACAAAAAGAAAAAAAAAAGTAAAACAATAAATTTATGAGACATTTTATGGGGCCCTTGTAGGTTCGGGTCTGAGACAATCGCCAACCTTTGCTGACTGGGCTATATGCTGTAGATTTCAGAAGATGACTGGTATTTAAGGGAGAGTGGTGTCAGTTTGGCAGAAGCAACATTATTTAGCTGCATTATTCTATACAATATAACATAATATACATTTAACATTAGCCAGTAACGGCTTTACATTAGATTTGCTCTCATTTAGGATGAGAAACAAAATGACAAAAGACATTAATCACTGAGGACATTTAGACAAACATTTCCAGCAGGATGCATGAAACAAACTTTTTCACCACGTTCCCAAAACTGACCAGGGGGAACACTAACATTGTTCCACAGCAGCTGCACTCTGTCTGCAGACATTTTTTGTTTATCAGCCCTGTAAGCATATGTATCAGCTGATGCCAATTATCTCAAAATGCTAGCTAATTGGCCTGATTAAATATTGGATTAATTAGTGGACTGATTAATCAGTCTGTCACTAATGATTATTAATGATTTAAACCACGTCTTATTTCCTTTATCCACTTTTTACATGGCTTGGCTTGTGTCACAGATTTGACATTGATTATGACAAAAAGATGTGCAGAAATTCCTTTGAAAGGCACATTTACTCTAGATAAGTAACAGCAGATATTTGTCTCTGTCTCTTTTGTAAACTCAGCATCCCCCATTTAAATAAAGTTATTTTTTTTATCCTGACTCATCATATGCCTACTGTGAACCACACCTCGGTTTTTAACAACTTAACAGATCAGATCAGCATTTCATTTGCAGCCATTGAGGCAGCTTTATATTTAAAGTAACAGTGTGAAAACAAAACAGGAAATGCTGATTTTTAAATGTATCAAAGCAACAAACACCCCACAAAAGATATTTCCATATACGTAACTAAAAATGATGCATGATATAAATGAATGTAAATGAATACTAGAAAGAAGTGTTGCTGACAAACATGCCTGTTTTCACTCTGCCCAACACATATTCTAACACAAATTTCAAAACAACATATTTAAGGGTGTCTGAGGCATCATAATATATATATTTTTTGCATATATAGACCAAGTGTTATTTCTCACAAGGGTGCACACCAAACTGCTCATCTTTGAGTCTCTGGTTAGGAGGATAAAAACAGGGAACTTGCTTCAAAATTCAGTTTAATCTTCTATTGAATCTGATCTTTGCCTTTAATCTCAGTCTTTGATATCCCGGCAGACAACGAAATATCCCTCCAAATACTCAGTAATGAACCGTGACTCTATTCATTTACTTATTTAGAAGTGTTTTGACATTGGGGACATGTGAGTCTAATATTAGTTTAGGGATAAACATGAGCTATTATGTAAAATGTGACATTGCGTAATATCTCACAAGCTGCACAGTTCAGAATACCCATTATTATATTGATATTTAAAACAGTTTAGTTTCTAGTAGGGTTGCAATGGTTAGAGATTTTCACCGTCTAATAACATTTCAGAAAATATCAAAATATATGGTATTACATAATGACTTTTAAAGGATTTTTAATTTATAATTGTGCAGATCACTATGTCTTATATATTTTTTATGAAAACAAAAGAACAATTCACACATTTATTTGATGAAACAGGTGTGTAGGAGAGATGCAAAAGTTGCAAAAGAACTCCCTCACACTGTCAAACTTGCTATATAGCATCTATTTGTTATGTGTCTCCATCTTGAAGGGATAGTTCACCCAAAAATGAAAATTCAGTCATTATCTCATGCCAAATGAAGGTCAGGTTTATTGTTTTTAGTCCACAAAACACTGCTGGAGTTTCAAAGAAAAACAGCGCTGCCGAATCAATTCAAGTGCCTGGTGACCAGTTTTCACACGTAAAAAAAGAAAACATAAAATCAAACATAAAATGCCTACATACTGCTCATCTGGCATAATCCAAGTTTCCTAAAGCCCTCACGCCGTCATACTATACACACACAATTCAGACCTGACCTTCAATTGGCATGAGGGTGACTGAATTTTCATTTTTGGGTGAACTATCCCTTTAAATAGATTGTTAGTCTGCAAGCAATCAAATTCCCCACGTGCAATAGAAAGACATGAATACAAATGAACATACTACAATATCCAAAACAGAGCTAGAAAAATACAGCATTCTTTATAATTACAATCGTAAATGTGTCCCAAATGGGTAAATAATTAAAATAATTTAAAACACATTTTCACAAGTATGTTAATATTACAAAGTTTGTAAATATTAATTCCCAAATATTGCAGGTTACATTTGTCTTTTGCACCTCATATTTTAAATAACACTAATACAGTAGAATTCTAAACTAGAAATAAGCAGAAGTACAAGATATAACCATCAATTTTCATACTGTGGTGTACCCTAAAATGAGCCCTATTTTCTAGTGTATTTCTTCAAAATAAACCCTTAATGAGGAAAAGGAAACCACAGGAATGTTACTTCTCTGGCACACAAGATGGCACTGTTCAGCTACTTTTCATCTCATGGCACAACATGTACTCAAACTACACAACTAATTTGTTTAAAGAGCCCTTGTTGGTCATGGTTTGGACTGATATCACGCTCTACCAACATGACTGCCTCGCTGCGTTTCCGTCCGATCACTGAGCCGCTGTTGGTCCTTTCTGCTCTCCGGTTCTGCTTGTTTATGTCGTGCATTCCTGGTTACTAATTATGCACCCAGTGAGCAAAAGTATCTCAGATGATACAGCATGTTTGGCGTGTCCACAATGGTATTTGAAGTAGCCCGTGCCATGTTGATACTGAACTGTCAAACAAAAGCAAACACACAAAGGAAGATAAACTTTGGGAGCGGGTCCGTTATCAACCGGAAGTTTTTGATTTCTTTCTAATATAAACTGTGTGTCGGTTTTGTTGTCTCAGCGCCTGCCATTGTGGGTCTCCTGTCTTCAGATATGGTGTACTGTGCCTTTTCTAAACTGTGATTGGCTTGTAGATGAAAAGACACACAAACTAGCTGATGAAATCGTTTCCGCTGCAGTCTTAAAATATCATCTGACTGTAAATGATGCAGGAAGCATTTATTCATAAAGGAGAAATGTGCCAACAGTCTG
>JAJHUR010111866.1:0-12585 GCA_027495735.1 Lutjanus campechanus | reverse complement strand
CTGTTTGTTTGAGACTCTCGCAGGGTTAAAGTCCTGTGTTTGTTTGAGCCCTCCACCCACCCCACCTCCACCACATGTGGACTTTGTTGTTCCCTATACTTCTCCTGCATTACCTCCTTTGCCAACTAAAGGTCGCTGCCTAACAATAAGCGGAAATATAAATCGGAATAAGCTCCTCTCACAGCCGACCAATATGCTTGTTTTCCCTGGTGAAGATGTGCTGGTGTGGTGGAAATTTGTATCTGTAGAAACCCTTTCCTCTGCCTGTATTTTCTTTGGGCTTTTGCCTTCATTGGATGAATAGGGGAGGACGGAGATAGGCCGGAAGGGTGGGAGAAAGAGAGGGGACAACATGCAGCAAAGGGTCACAGGCTGGGATCAAACAAGAGACACTGCACTAAGGACTCATACTTCGTACATGGCGTGCACGCTCTACCAAACGAGCTACCAGGGCGCCCCACTGCCCTTTATTTTCTTATCTTTTCTTCTTAACCTTTTGGGCAGTGGTGGCAGTAGCCCGCAGCCAATCACAGTACAGGCATTATAGGACATGAACCCACACAAACTGCAACAGAAACTCAACTGCTCTCGTCTCTTAAATGTGTCATTTGTAGCACCAGTGCAGTGCCTGATTTCTTGGCCCGCTGTCGTCTAAACACTTAACACTTTTCAATTAATCTCACAACTCTTTACCGATTTGTTAAAAAATCAACTAATTTATTGAATGTTCTTGAGATTATTTTTATTACTTGATTAATAGAGGCGATTTGACCAAAACTAAGTGTTAATGTTTCAGTATTTTACTCAATCAATAGTCTAAATTCCGTGTCACTGTTGTGTTATGCCGTTATTAATAATTAACCCTTTTTGTCAGATGCCTGATCTTAAAAATACTGGACCTCAAATTCAAAAGATTTGTCGTGACACATAGTAGATGATTTTTTTCTATTATTATTATATCTTTGGACATGCCATTAAATGCATCAAAAATAACATTGAAAGATAATTGATTAATTGATTAAATGTGACATAAATTGACATTTCTATTTTAATTTACTTCTTTATTTATTTACTACATTTATTTCCAGTATATTTTTTGGTGCATCTAGTGGCATATTAATCAGTTTATTCAGTCATTTACGGTATTTTATTTGATTTATCTACTTATTTATTTATAATGGCAGTCTTGGCATTCCCACCTCTACTAACTGCAATATTAAAGTAATTTACACATTAATGCATCATAGACTAAAATCCAGTAATATAATACATATGATTCTGAAATGGGACATTCTGCATAATGAGCACTTTTACTTTTGGTACTTTAAATATATTTTGATGCTAATACTACTTTTACTTGTAACAGGGTATTTTATTTATATTTATATACTTCCTGCACCACTGCCTGTATGAACAAACCATTTTAACCCAAACATCATTTGTTTAATTATGTGAAAATGACTCTATACTGACTTTACTTTGCTGATTTGTATCTCATAATAAATAAAACCCTCTGCTCTGTTGCAGTCTGGATTCGGTGTGAGGTACCTCTACCACCACTTTCACCTGAAACCCACCAGGTGCGCCAAAGGAACGACTGACTCAAACCCTCAGATGTGCCCCTTCAGGAACGACAGGGTGAGCGAGAAGCATTAATTTCACATCTATATGCACAGTGTTCAAAACATCATCAGCATCCTCATGTTGTTTTTAATGACTTCACAGCCACTGATGGACTGCGCAGTTTGCTACAAAACAGTGAATGACCAGATAGAACAGAACCCCAAGCCGTACGTTCACTGTATGCAGAAACCAAGACTCACACAGGTACCGTTATTCACTGAGTGTCTTGAAATCTTTTAAATTGTTCATGTATGGGGATTTTGTTAGAAAATCAAAATTAAAACACACCATGTTTCTCTTCCATGTTTGATTTCCTTTATCTTCATCAGCAGTGCCTGAGGTTATCCTCAAATCTCTCAGACCTCTTACGAATTAAACTAGTCTTGGGGAATAAATTTCCTCAAGTGATGTCGCCACAAGTTTGATAAACAAAACAAATCTGAGGGTGTGGAGTTAGAAAGAACTAAACTTACCAGTTATCTGTAGTTCACTTCTCAGCTCTGCGTGAGGGTAGCAGTTTGAGGCCACATTAGCCACAACTAGCTTAACACACCCAAATCCCCAACCAAACTGTTGGCGGTGGAGTTGCATTGTGGGTAATGTAGGTGCCAGGTTTTGACACAGAAGTATGCATGATGATATCTCAGGTTTTGTGGCATCAGTTTTGAGCCTTTTGTTTTAAAAATGGTTCATCTTGAGCCTGACAATGCTAGTGCAATGCTAAATCAGTAGAATACTCTTTTGAAGCATCTGTCCCTTATTTCAGAGGTTTTCAAAGTGGGAGTGAAGGTTCAGGAAATGGAAGTGAAAAAAATCATCAAAGGAGATTACATAGAATAGCCTAAATATGTGCAATTTAGTTAAAGAGATCCAGTAATTTTACTTTTTTCCCACTTTACAAGAGTCAGAAACTAATAAATGCCTTTGGACAGACTTTTCTTTATGTATTTGGTGTAGTAACTGTAAGTCTGTCTCTGGGATCAAATAACATAACCAGGATCCCATAGACACCCAGAAATTGAGCAAAAATCCACCATTTAGGCTAAATAAATGTTCAATTGTTCCTTTGAGAACAAAATAATATAGTGGAGTCTTTTCTTTCTCAATTTAACCCTATCTGGTTTAAGGTTCCCCAGTTTCTCTCCATCTCGTTCTCTCCTCCACAAACATCCTTTCTAAATTTTTAAGCTTTTAAGGAAAGAGTCTGGATTATTTAACTCTATTAAATGATTTATTTGCTTTTGTTGTTGTTACTTAAACCCAAAGCAACCTTTGACCCCACTATGATGAAGGTGAAACAACAGTTTGGTTCGGTTAATAAATCCTCATGAGTCTTAATTCATCAAAAAAAAAAACGCACACTGAAGCTCACGCTGGTCTGTAACTTGCGGTTTGTGTGTTTTTAAAGTTAGAAATTATATGAAAAAACAAACAGCTTTGTAGTCCTTGTTGCTTTCTTCACATAAGTGCCTGAAGAGACATTTTAATGGGTTATATTCTCTTGTTTTCAGGAGATGAGGACAACCAGGACGGAGCACTGCAAAAAAATGGCTTACAACAGTGGAGCCCCCACACTGCTGGCTGTGTCTACTGGCAAATAAACAGAAAATTTTATAGCAAAAATGACATGCTTCATAACATGTAGCCAAAGACTCTGTAGTTAACCTGTTGCATGCTTATGTTATCATAGTGTTGTAACTTTGACATGCCAATTTCCTAAAGATGTCTCCCCCAGGGCGTCACTTGTAATATAGAATATGAAAACCAGCTAAGTGTCTCACGCTCTCATCAAATGCTGGTGATTCAACCTTGTGTTAAGGTCGTCTGTATCGTGAGAAATGAATATCTTCTTTGTTCATGAGGTCGCTGTATTCCAGGTGTAACGTGTAATAAAAGAAGAAAAAAAAATGTTATGGCATTTTATCGTGTTGTGTGTTGACTTGTTAGAGATTAAGATTCTTAATGGGCTGAATTCCTCATCGGGCACAGCTGTCATTCAGTAATCCTGCCCTGCGTGGGAAGCATGCGAGTTGTTACAACACAACCAGGAATAATAAAACCACAAATAAACACTGTTCAACATCACGCAAACAAACAAAAGGCCTGAAATTTGTTAAGATTACAGTAATTACTGTAATATCACAGCTGACATCCACTTTCATACCTCTGAGTATTTGGCAGTTAGACACAGGAAATAAAAGCCTGTGAGACACTTTCCACCGTAAATCCAGCTGTGTCAACATGTGGCCCCTTTTCGACATTATTTTAACATCTGCTGGAGCCTGCAGTAACTCTCGTGCAGCCCAGAGGGATTTCATTTTCATACCTTTTTTCGGATGGTATCCTGTTGAATTTTCAAAATTTGACAAACCATAAGTCACGTAAAAAAAAGGTGAGAAAAAACGGACACATTTGCTGTTGCAGGTTGATTTATTTCAGTTGATTTATTTCAGTGTCACTATGACATGTAAAATGCAAAAATACATTCTACACAAACTGATATTATCACATTTTAGGCATTTATTCACCTCAGTATAGGTCTGACCTTAATGCCCTCGCATAAACATTTTTAACTAATTTCCAACATCATATATTTGAAGTCAATCAGGATATCCTGGAGGCGCGAGGATGCAAATTCAAGGGTGCATGCTGGGTGTTTTCTGACTGAGTGAACAGCCAACTTTAGTGCAACTGGGGGAAACTGATCAGTTAGGCCACGGTGATAAGACTGGGTGCAGATGACTTTTTTAATAGCAAGTCAAGTCAGCTAGTTATAGTTAAAGAGGAACATGAAAACATGTCTAATAAACACATCTGTGATATTGTCACCACAAACTGAGCATTATGAGCCAAAGATAGGGGCCATTCTGCTGCATATTAAGTAGCATACTTTTATTTTTGATGCTTTAAGACCTACAATAAGACGTTTTAACTGGTAATTGGTAACTGGTTCGGTTTAATGCTGGTGTCTCCTTATGAAAGATCTGGTGTTTTGTTATTCTTAATGTCTGCAACAGGGTCGGCTTCTCCCAGAAATCACATGAAAACGAGGCTCACGCGTAAGCCAGTTAATTTGTCTGTAGATAATTTTATTTTTGACATTATATTTTGTGGTTATGGTGGAGAAAACATGTGGTCGTGGTGAAGCAGCTCTGTCAATCATGGCAGAAGAGCTTTTTGATCTAAATAAAAGGGAGAGAAAGAATAATACACATTTCATTAACAATATTTATTTAAACTCAATATTTCAAGGGAGACTTTTTTTTTTTTTTAATTGGGCCTTGTTGAGCATTTTAATGACTCATCATGAACCTTGTAAAGAAAGACTTTAACCATCTTTCATGCTATTTGAACACCAACAACAAATAAACAAATATGCACATTTGGAAAAATCAGTCATGAGCTTTTCTCTGATGTGTGTTCTTTAATTTTGTAAAGTCATTTCTTCATCAGAGATCATACGCTGTAGATATGTTGGATTTAGTGCGCTTCTCCATGCTTCTCCCACAAGCTTCAACTGACACCAAACTGTGGCACCCAACAGAGCACAAAATGTTCTACACTGATGTAATGTCCCTTTGTACTTCTTAGCTTCCTTGGTCTGGACCAAGGCAAGTTATTTGTAGGAATTTAATTCAGTTCCGGGCTGTAAGCCACAACACTGACCTATTGAACAGCCACAGCTTCCACTGGGATTTGCAGGCTCAAACCTTTGAATAAGCAAACTGCAGATGTATCATATTGTTGCAAAGCTGCCTGGTTGCTCGTAATGTTCTGAACAAATAACAAAATGCTCAAATAAATAACAATGTTTGAATTAAAAAGTTTCTTATCATCTTGTTTATTGTTCCCTTACTGCACTTTGGTGAACCCAGGAGAAAAATACAAACCCCACCTCCAAAAAAAGTATGGACACTGTGTAAAACATCAATAAAAACAGAATGCAGTGAGTTTTGAACCTTTTCAACCGATATTCAATTGAATACAATGACGAGACATTTACTGTTCGAACTGAACTTCGTTGTTTTTGTAAATATTTGCTCATTCTGAATTTGATTTCTGCAACAAAACTCATCAAGCATCTGGAAACTGAGGCGCTGATGGTTTTGAAAGTTTTGAAAGTGAAATTCTTTCTCATTCTTGCTTGATAAATGACTTCAGTTGCTCCACAGTCCGGGGTCTCTGTTGTCATATTTTGTGCCTCATAATGCACCACACATTTTCAGTGGGAAGCAGGTCTGGACTTCAGGCAGGTCAGTCTAGTACCTGAACTGTTTTAGTACAAAGTCACACTGTTGTCACACATGCAGAATGTGTCTTGACAATATCTTGTTTTCCAAAGCTTTCCAGAGCCCACGTAGTATCCTTTAATCCCTAAATTCCTTGAAATAAACTGTTGGACTATTTGCCCACGCAGTTTTTCACCAAGTAGTGCACCCCATCCCAGTCTTGCTTGTGGACGACTGAGGCTTTTGAGGATGCCTCTTTCATACTTACTTTCTGAATGTTTCAAACAGGTGTTTTTGAGCATTCCACAACTTTCCCGGTCTTTTGCAGCCCCTGTCTCAAAGTTTTTGGCACGTTACAGGCATCACATTCATTGTATTATATTCAACTGAGCAGAGGCAAAAGAAGATTTGCAAACCACTGCATTCATGTTTTTATTTATGTTTTATATAGAATCCCCACTTTTTTGGAATTAGGGTTTCTACCATTCTATGAATCTTAAAGAAAACTGAGACTATACTATACAAAACTTTGCATACACCTAGGTCAGAACATTTACCCTGTAGCATACAAAAAACTTCCCCGGATTGCATCTGGCACCTGTGGCGTTGCAGTAGACACTTCATCAGTATGCTGTGTGCACTCTATTGGAACTTGGAGCTGACACGGTACATAGTGTACTCTACACAATGCACAGACCAAGAGGATGTGGAGAGGCAGTCAACAAGGGTCTTTTTGTAAAGAAAGAAAAAAAAGCTCCCTGTTACATAACCACACTGCTCCCTCAATTGCTGGTTACTTATTAGATAAAATAGAATAAAATGGAAAGGTTGGGGGTAATCAAACTGCAGAGCCTGCTCATGGTTCAATACACTGGATAAACCAAAACTGTAACCTGGAATTATGGCAGGCTCATTAACCGGATCATGCTTGTTTGTATAGTGCAATATTATTTGTCTTGCAAAAAAAATATATCTCTATTGATTACCATTCATGTGTGAAGCCCCTGGAGCACTTTCTTGTGCAATCAAGCCTCTGTGTTGATACCCAAAGAAGGTGTTGGTCACAGATTAATACCAAAAAATATTTTTGTTTATTTATGACAAGTCAGAGATCATGGTCATGTTATGGCATGAAAGTCCAAACCCATGAATGTCTTGGGGGTTTGGTTCATCAGAAGCAGACTATCCATCAACTGGAACGTTGAGTTCTGATGAGATCATCACAACTCCCCTCTTTGTCCCCCCCTTTTTTCTCCACCCCCAGATAAAGTATATAAAAATGCAGTGAATTTAACGCTCTTCCCCTCTCTCCGTTTCCTCTGCTTGCAGACAGACCAGGGACACTCAAGCCTGTAAGTAATCTCTGCTTTTACACTGATTCATACATTACTGTGCAAGATTAGTTTAATGCATTAAGGAGAAACTGCAGTTTTCAATTCATTTTCAGTGTTTTAGACCAGTGGTTCCCAAACTTTTTCCTCAATTGAGTAAACTGACAGCCCCTGATAAAGTGACCTGATTTATGTATATTTATATTAGAAAGTTTATATTAGAAAGTTTGCATAAAAGAAGTTATTTGTTTTAGTTTTTTCTGTTATTTGTAGGAACTTTTCATACAATTCTCTGTCTGTATTATATATTGCTTTTATTTTTTAAAAATCATACACACTGAATGGGCTTCTTTTTATGACAAATTCAGTGTTTTCTCCTCTCTGATGCTTGGCCACGGTTCCATTAGCTCTTTGGTTGTTTTAACAGCATATTTGTGTTCATGCAGGATGAGGCTGTTTATCTTAAATCAGTGGCTCCAAAACTTCCCCACCCACTCCACAATTATTATCAATCATCAGTTAATCAATAATTGGGGAGGCGACTTATAAAAAAAAAGGACTAGAGTTGAATTTTAGTGAAATAAAGTTTGGCATTATAGCATCAGCAAACTCTTGTTTGTTTCTTTCCCCTACATAAATCATATTTATTTAAGTTTGTTTCACCTTATAATTTTCTCCTGGTCAGCCACGCCCCCCTTGCAGTGACTTTCTGCCCTCGCCAGGGGGGCCTGCCCCACAATTTGAGAACCCCTGTCTAAAATAATGATCTAAATTTTAAAAATAACTATTTCCCAGACTGGGAATCATTGTTTTAGATGGATATAATACAGACTTTGTTCTTGTTGCAGAATCATGAGCAGGAACTACTTGTCCAAGAATGATGAGCTCCGCAAGGGAGACTACCTGATGTCCAACAATGGGGAGTATAAGGCTGTTTTCCAGGTGAGTAATTTAGAAAACTTAAATTTTTTGAGACAATTACCAGGATGCATACTGATCTGTGTAAAAGTAAATGCAAATGTAAAAAAGTGTAAAATGCACCTTGTGATCACAGTCAAATGTCTCTTTTTCATCCCTGCAGGAGGACGGTAACTTTGTCATCTATGGCTGGAACCCCGTGTGGTCTTCGGACACCGCAGGAATGGACGTCGTCCGCCTGTGCATGCAGGCCGACTGCAACCTGGTCATGTACAACAAGTGCGACGAGCCCAAGTGGCACACAAACTCCACCAAATCCAGCTGCAACATGTGCCGTCTGCACCTGACCAATGACGGGAAACTGGTGTTGAACAGGGAATGTGACGAGATTTGGAGCTCCACCAGCTCCAAAGGCATGAAATGAAGAAACTATGATTTTGCTTGTTGAGCTAACAGTGCCTGTTTTGTAAACTAGAATCAAATAAAAGAAAACTCTGTCAAAAATATTTTTTTCCCCATGTTTTTGTAGTAAGCTATAATCAGGATAAAGTAAATCTCTGCAGTTGGGGGGCGGAGATGTGGGACAGGTGTGGCTGAATTCCAACAAACATGAAAAACACAAATAAATCATGAATAATGAGAAAAGGGTGTGGTTAAATGTAATCCCTGTTTATTCAGTATAAACTGCTAAATAGAAGCTACTGGTCCCCAAGACAATTAGCACAAACTTAAACTTTTTCATCATTTTGTTTGATTTTTAATGTTAAATAAATACTCTGCAGTTTTACTTTTTACATCCCAATTCCGAAAAAAGTTGGGCCATTTTGTAAAATGCAAATAAAAACAACATTCAATGATTTGCAAAAACTTTTTCACCTATATTCGATTGAATACAGTACAAAGACAAGATATTTTATGTTCAAACTGATCAACTTTATTGTTTTTAGTAAATATACAATATATTTTGAATTTGATGTCTATATAATAAATGGGACCGGGGCAACAAAAGACTGTGGAAAGTTGTGGAATCCTCTAAAACCATGTGTTTTTGGAACATTCAACAGGTAAACAGGTTAATTGATAACAGATGATCATGATTGGGTTTTAAAAGGCCATCCTTTACAGGCTCAGTCATTTACAAGCATGAATGGGGTGAGGTTCACCTCTTTGTGGAAAACTGTGTGGGCAAACAGTCCAACAGCTTTAAGAGCAACATTTCTCAACACAAAACTGCAGGATTTTCCAGGAATCTACGATCCATAATGAAAGATTCAGAGAATCCAGAGGAATCTCTGCACATAAGGGGCCAGGCTGAAAGCTAACATTCAGCACCTTTGACCCCTCAGGCAGCACTGCAATTAAACCTGACATGATTCTATAAAAGGGCTTGGTAACACTTTGGAAAACCTTTGTCCATCAACACAGTTAAACTTGAAAGGTCGAATCTAGAGTCAGTGTTCCTTCGTTTGTCTGTTCTGGGCAACATGGCAGCCTAGTGCAAGAGGAGTGTCCTCTGTGGATGAAAATGGGTCACACCAAGGTAACAGAAACATGATGATTCTAGTTTTCACGTGATTCTACACTAATGAAAACATACTTATAAATGTTATATTAAGTTTCTGCCATATTATGCTAATAAACCCCCCTAAATCTTACATACTGGACCTTTAAATTGATTATTTTGTTTTTGGGGGGCTTTTGGACAGACAAAATAAGACATCAACTTAAAATCTTACAGTAGTTTTCACTAATTTATGACTTTTTGCAAACAAAAAATTAAATTAAAATTGCTAATTGGAGCATACGTAAAACAAAAATAGCAAAAAACAAACAAAAACAAAAAAACAGCAACAAACAAACTGTGGAAAAACAGTTATCAGGCTATATAGTATTTTAATTAAAAAGGAGGTTTGTGGAAAACATTTGACACTGAAATCTCCCCAAAACTCCACAAAACTATATAAACGTACAGTATGTGGGACTATGGGGGATGAAGTAAAACAATAAAGAAGTAAACTAGTAGATTTATGCTTGAATATAGCTCTTTAATACACAACATAAGCTTTGAAACATTCTGATAAACTAAAATGTAAACCTGATTTGCCGATGCCTCCATCAGGCATTGATAGCAAGAGAGGGTTTGAGTTTCCCTTCAGGTTTAGTTCCTGCTGTCAGTGCTTAAGACACAAACATTCATTTATTCATTTATGCAAAAAAAAAACAACATATATCTGATTAGCTTGCCTACCTTACAAAAACAGTCTTGTTGCGTGTCAACTGAACCACCATCTATGCAAACGAGTTAGAGAGATTATCTGGAGTTATTTGATTATCAAATATATTATTAACAAGTCCTTGATGTGCGATTTACTTTCTCTGTACAGCATATTTACATTTTTCTGACAGAGCCAAACATAGACAGTGGAAATGTTTCACCAGTGTCTGCAGTGTACACGCTTCCTGTGAATACACTGATGTCCTCTGAAAAGTACACCAGCTACTACTTTCTCCAACTTTCTTCTACATTATTGTTTGTTTTATGTATTTGATTTATTCCAGATATCTTACCAGTATAATTGAAGAGAGGTTTGTGTCTCTAATCTAATCTATTTTCACATCCCAATTCTGAAAAAGTTGGGACATTGTGTAAAACATAAGTAAAAACAGAACACAATGATTTGCAAAAACTTTTTGATATTTAAACTGTTTTTTGTAAATATACACTCGCTCTGAATCTGATGTCTGCAATATGTTCCAAAAGAGTTGGGAGAGGAGCATGTTTGCCTCTGTGATACATCACCTTTTTAAATTAGAATTATTTTTATTGTATATTTTTTTATTCTTTATGGACGAAGTTACCAAAGGCAAATTCCTTGTCTGTGAAACCTGATACTGATTCTGATTATGCCAAAAAATATTAATTTCTCTTCCTGGTATGGAGTGATAAAGCTGCCAAAATTAAATAATCATTTGTGTCAGATCTGCTGCCAAAAATAATGGAAGAATACTGGTCACACTGCCCCCGTTTTCCCCTTGGTGCCGTTTCACCCTTCAACTGCAGGGCCTTGTCTCTGCTTCATTCACAGCCTCTCAATGATGATATGAGAAGAGAAAAGGCATGAGTGGATGAAGGAAAGAGGGGTCAGGGATGAAGGGATGAGCGAAGGAAAGACGGTCATGGACGGATAGATGGAAGGGTATGATGATGGGAGACTGGAGAACCTGGGAACCGGAGGAGTCGAGACCCTGATTGGGGGGGTACCGTCTCTTCATAAGCTCTAATGTTTGAGCCCCTGGTGGGTCCTGAATTTAAACAACCCTCACAGCAGGAGGAAGAAATCGCAAATGATTGTGACATTCAAATGTAAAAAGGTAAAAAATGTAAATAAATGTAAAAAATGTAAAAATGTAATAAATAAATAAATGTCTAAAAATAAAAATATATAAGTTTAAAATGGACAGTTTGATTTTTCACAGATATTTTGATATTTGAATCCTTTTATGCCTATTTGAGCCCCCTGAACCAACACAAAGTCACATCATGTCAATGTCATGTAGCAACCAATGACAATTGGACAATTGGAAGAACAATGGTTCTTCTAAGAGAGACTGTTCTTCCTGTGGGACTTTTAGAGAAAGCTGATAATTTGCATAAGTCAGATAAGGCAGAAAGGTTAGGACAGATAGTGATGCAGGGAAACAGCCCCGGGGTAGAGGAAGTATCAAGAGATATTTTGTTTTGTTCCCCCAGCTGTCAAGAAGTGAAAACTCTCCTCTTGGTGTGATTTTGTCTAGTTAAAGGTCAAATGTCTCTGTCTCTGCAGGATGACAGCAACTTTGTCATCTATGGCTGGAAGCCTGTGTGGGCTTCAGACACTTGGAATGAAAACGCTGACCGCCTGATCATGCAAGCTGACAGCAACCTGGCCATGTACGATGGTTGTGGCCGTCCCAAGTGGCACATACGTCTGTGGTGAATGTGCAACATGCCATCTTAAACTGACTGATGATGGGAACCTGGTGCTGTACAGGGGAGCTGAAGAAGTTTGGAGCTCTGCTAACTCCAAAGGCCTGAAATTATGAAATGATGTCATGACATGACAAAAATCTTCAAATGTAAGGCAAGGCAAGGCAAGTTTATTTGTATAGCACATTTCAGCAACAAGGCAATTCACACAGGACATTGAAATACAACAGGGGAAAAGACACACATTTAAAAACATTAAAGGTGATTAAAAACAGCAAGTAAGAAAACAACACATTATATAAAAACACACATTAAAATAGAGAGCTTAGAAGGAAAATATAAAATTTAAAAAGTAAAAAGCCTTTTAGTCAAAGGCAGCAGTGAACAGGTGAGTCTTTAACCTTGACTTAAAAGAACTCAGACTCTCAGCAGACCTGATATTTTCTGGTAGTTTGTTCCAGATGTACGGAGCATAGAAACTGAACGCTGATTCTCCATGTTTAGTTCTGACTTTTGG
>JAJHUR010111865.1:0-12524 GCA_027495735.1 Lutjanus campechanus | reverse complement strand
TCTGTTTACTACTCTATCCCAAGCTCTAATGTTTTACATCCTCTCGCCTTCCTCCTCTACATGCGAGTATCTAACCTCGCTTCCCAGTCAAACATTTGCCTGGGCGTGTCTGTGTTTTATCTTGTTACGAGGTGTTAACTTGCATTATAGAGCTGACAATGGGCAATCACATATATCCTGTGTGATCACTCACGCACAAATACAAGCGCATTCGCAGACACACACACATGCAAGAGCGCAAACAGACACGCACACACCCCTGTTGACAGGCAGATGCACTTTAATCCCTGTAGATCAAAACAGAGACCCTCTGAGCTGTGCCTCGGGCCTTTGTACACAGTACACAGTGCTGGAGGTATGCCCTCTGGATAAACACACACACACACACACACACACACACACACACACACAGTCTATCTCTCTGCTCTCAATACATACATACTATGTACCCTTACCAAATGCATGCATACTCACACGTGTGTGCATGCACAGATGCTCACTCGTGTCATATGTGCAAACACACATGTAAAGCACACATTGCCACACACACTCACTATGCAGAATATGCAGGATATACATACACAGATACACAATGTCCTGAATGTGTGTGTGTGCGTGTGCGCGTCACAGGGAGAGATGGGCCAAGTGTATCTTATGATCACAGAGAGTTTATAGATGTGAGCTTGTGTTGCTGCCTGAACTGAAGCCGACCCAACATCTCCTGCCAAAAAGCAGGAAAGACAGTGAGAACAGACAGATATTCTGTCCGTCTGTTGGTGTCACACACGTACAAACACACCACATTTATCCAGAAGTGTTGTGAAACCCAAAAAGCTGTGCTGCACCATATATCTAAAGGTGAAGTATGTGATGTGGGGACTTGCAAAATCTAAACACAGCGACCCTTCTTTTTAAAATATCGACAGCCTTCACAGTATCTAAAGATGCAACATATACACGTCTTAACATTCATTTTTTTCTCAACTGAAGGGTCAGTTTTTTACGTTTTACTGCAAAGCAGCAGCTAGATGGGAACGGAGCAGCCAAAGAGAATGTAACGTTTAAGCTCATGTGTCAAACAGCACTAGAGTTTCAGCAACACTAAATATAGAAATGTATGCATATTTCTAAAGGCAGCTTTCCTCCGATTTCCTGCTTTTTTAAAGATTGAGGCCTACACTATGTGTTTGTGTGTGATGTGTGTGATGTGTGGCCCTGGTGACTGCTCTTCTACAGTGGTGTACTGTTTGCACAGAGTCATTACATAATGTTTGTCTGTCCTTGAGTGCTCGGGTGGAGGCATCTGAGAGTCACTCGATGCAAGTGTCCTCTCATAAACTGAAAGAAAGGGGAAGACACTCGGTCGTGTTGTCTCCTGACTAGGTCTTTGCTCGTGTTGAATCAGCTCTCAGATGTGCGTCTGCTAAAAGCGTCTGCTAAATGAAATTGTAAAATTGTAAGAGGAGTGAAAGACAGACTCAGGCACACAGTTACCGACACACAAAGTATTAGAGAAGCAGTTAGCAAGCATCAGAGAAATACACACAAACAAATTGAACCTAAAGTCAAAGCTGGTTGATTTACACTTTTCTCTGTAATAAATGTGTTTTGATCAGAGTAGGTTTCATGACATCGATCACACTTAAAATCTGTGATCGACTGAAATAACCCAGTACCAAGAAGTCTTCTCCAGTCAAAAATGACCAAGCAAATGACCGAGCCAATCATCGCAAGTGTCCCTCCTCAGTCTGTGGTGTGCTGAAGTTGAGCACTGTGTATTTGATAGAGTTGGCAGTTCAACGTGCCAAGATGCCACCAAAATGTTGTAAAGTACGGCTATACTACATGACTGTGGCCATCAGTGCGGGAAAGGGGGTGCTGCAGCCCCTCTGACCCGCCGGCCAAAAGGACCATAGTGGAAATATCCTCTTACCTTTTTAAATAATCTCAGATAAAAATAACTCATACAGTTTCTGTTCAAGTGCTTGTGGATGCATTATTCCCTTGCAATTAAACAAGGTCACATTTAGATTTTACTTTCTGTTAACTGTTCATGGTTATCATATGTTTCATTGTGATGAGAAATACAATCTTGAATAATGAAAATCTTCAACATGTCCAGAAAATTAATTCATGGAAGAGCCAGGAGGGGTAGCTGAGCTGCTGTTTTCATATTTGAACCTCTGCACATAACAAAAATTAGTTTTCTTTGAGGAAAACTTGAGGAGGATTCAAACTGTCAGTGCGACATGACAGGGAGCCCTGGGTTTACAGAGGGTGAACGTTGTGCACGATATTGCCCCTGATTGTCTCAGCTTCTAATACACCCACATATAATTTACAGTAATGTTTTCTTTCTGATCCCACCCTATGAACAAGTGCGCTGTTATAGCTGCTGCTGTCAGGCTCATAAGTGAGATCATTAACGAGAAACTGAAACTGGAACAAAGTTCTCACATCCAGCAACAATTTGAGATGAATTCCCATCTTTTACCCTTTAACACCATGGCGTTACAAGAAACCACACACATTAGTTTTGGGAACACACACAACAGTGTGTCCAATCACAACATGACTCAACACTGCGCTGATCAGTTCTGTTGGCTTTGGTCTAAAAATAAAACCTCTCTATCTCGCTCACACGTCATTCTGTGATGGCACAGGGGCCAAGCGACTGACTGTAAATGAGACCCTTGATCTGGTTTTGGATCACGGTCCTGACCACTTGTGCGGGGGTGTTATGGAGGTGGGAGGGCACATAAATTCTCCTTTTTTCCTTGAAAGATTATATTTACAACCTGTCATTAATTTAATATTAACCATTAGATTTGTGGGGAGGAAAATTAACTGAATGTTTTTTGTACAGATTTAACAAACAAGATATAACATGTTAATGAATGATTTTTAGAGGAGCTGGAAGTGGATTTTGTTGCTCTGGAGAGACCTGACCAGCTGTTTTCACTTGGCTGTAACTTCTTATCTAACCCGTAGCAAGAAAGTGCATAAATGTTGAACCATTCACTGTAAAAATAAAATCATACAGGAATTAAATGGAACTAATTAATATTTTCTCGTTAATGTAACATGAAGTTTTATTTATTCAAGTTATTTAAACTTAAGAATTATTCTCAGAATTATTTTCACAAAACTTAAAACCAATTTGAAGTTTTTTTTAAACTTGAAATGAGTTGAATGAATGTACTGTACAGAGTTCAATCAACTCATTATGGCTGATTTCTAAAGAAAAACGATTGGCTGAGACTTCCCAGCATGCATTGTTTGAGATTCAAACCTCTCCCGAGACCCTTCGTTTTTAACAGTTTAAGAAAATATATATGATGAGGACTTGCTGTGTGTCTCCATAATGTAAAAATGAAAATGTTGAGAAAACTCAAAGGCAACTTCCTTCAATAGTTTTTGGAGTTCTGAGCCCAACTCAAACTCTTAAGTTTTGAAGTTTTACAAATTGTTTTGTTGAAATAATTTACTTTTCTTCTTTAAGAAGAAAAGTGAATTATCTCAACAATGTTAAGATTGTGAGTTTCAGTGTCTTGAAATGATGAGTTTTCTCAACTTTTTCTTCTTCTTTTTCTTACAAGTATTACATGTTAAGATGAAAACACTGCTAACAGTGATGGTCAGTACTGAACTAGTTAAATAAAAGTAAATGAATCATTAAATGTTAAATATCTTCAGCTTATTGAACATATTGTCTCATATACAACTGAATTAATATCAAGTTTATTTGTTTTAATCATCACAAAATTGCTGCAACTTCTTTCAAATTCAGGCAACTTTATATTTTTATGGCAGCCTGGATGCAAACTTTTTTTAAAGTTAAAATAAGGTTTATTTTTACAGTGTTGTAAGATAGACAGGACAGATGGTAATCATGGAGAACACTAAAGGTGAAACATGTCAGGTGACACCTCTGCTGGGCTGCACTGAACCTTATTAATGAATATGTCGCCTCAGCAGCGAGTTTGGTGCTTCTCCAGGTTGTGCGAGAACAAGATGTGAAGCACTGCAGCTGTCACACACACTGAACAAACACCGACAGAACCTTCAGACGCCGTTCAGAAGTAAAGATGAAACCCCAAGAAGTCTGTGCACTCCACCTTCAAAGTAAGAGGAGCCCCACTCGATGGTATTCTGGGAGTTGAAAGTCAAACAATCCTCAGCTCACGGTGCTGAACTTCCTATACCCTCTGTATAGATTTACCTGACAGATCCATATGTCTCTGAGGTGAGCAGGAGATTCACCAGCTCAGTGAGCAAACTTTTAAACAACACCAAGTGACAGGATTTTATGTTATTTTATATTAAGATGCCATATGCACTCAATTCTGCACAAAGGCGCCTGTACAAATGTATTATAGGCACTTTGTACCTGTTGATATATGTTCAAACTTAACTGGAAAAACTTAAAGGTGTAAAATTCCTGCATTGAATACAATGGTTGAGTTGCATACTTGCATGATCCCAAATGTTTCAAACCCAATTTAATTCATATGGTGTATTTCATGCCTCTAGTTGCTTTAACTTCCTGGGAAACATGAGAAACATCAGATGATACAGCCTGTCCTCACCAGAAAAACGGGCGTATAGGTCATCTGTACAAGCAGCTTATTACAAACCATATTTATGTCTTTTGTTAGACGGTGACTTCTAGTGGTAATTATGACAGGAGCAGTGAAGAGAGCAAGAAAGTCAAGACAGTTCAAACAAACACAGGACTTTCACTCAGGAGACTGGGCTTTGTCTCCTGTGTAAAACAAATTGTCAACTTTAAGTTTTGTCTGTGATGTCGGTCACATCACTTCCATCTGTGACTTACTTCTGTCATTTTAATCCAAGCCATGGTCTTTTCCAAATCCTAAACAAGCAGATTTAGTGCCTAAACCTAAATAAACACAATATTAACCACGTGTTTAACGTCACGTGAGTTATGTCACATTATGTAACGTACTTGCGGTCTGGTGTGTCTGTTGCTGCTGGTTCTCTCCACCAGCCATATTTGTCGTTTTGGAAATCAACTTATTCTGTCATTTAGGTATGAACACGTGTTTGATGATATGTCAGAGAGTGAGGAAGGAAATTAGTGAACATGAACAAATGTAGTATGAATAAAACTTGAATATATTACCTCATCAGATTGATTTACACACTGCCAGCTGAGCCGGAAGAAGCTCCCACTGGAGTTGCAACAACTGTGATGAACAGCACAGTCAGAGTTACGTGGAACAAAGCCCAGAATGTCCAAGGTCTGCTGGGATACATTTTGTATTTGAGATATGTTTTGTATGATCATAATCGTTCCATATCAGCTTTTATAACTCCTACATTCTTTTTTATATATACATTAACTGTACTTAAGACAACAACTCCTATGTAGAAGACACTGCAGAAGAAGTTCAAGAAGTTCCTACATCTTTTTTTCCCAGCAGCTGGATACAGTGAACAAACCAGAGCAGACTGAGCTTCTGTTTTTTTCAAATCCCAATGTTGACATGTATGCCATGACCTGACTTCAAACTTGGATACTGTAAGTTTTACCATGTTTCATGTTATTTTATCTTGTAGGTTAACCCGAGAGCCTTTCACATTACACCTCATGCTACTGCACCAAATTACATCACTGATCATAAAGGAAGTAATTTGAAGAAAAAAGAAAAAAAAAGGCAAATCTACCATACCGTACTGTTGAGCCAGCCTAAATAACCACAGGGGAAGCTCCATCCCCACGACAGCCCTACCTGTGAGTAAAGTCATTTGTACTTCCCTGTTGATGAGATGACACCTGGGTATTTCCTGAGTGTCTGTAGCTTCTACCAGGTTTGTAGCACTTGTGGTGCTGCCAAGGCTACAACATATGGCGTCACACCAGCTGACAGGGCAGCCTTGGCAACAGGCTGCGTGTGTGTATGTGTGAGTCCATGTATACGTATGCATACTCATGTGTGCAACCATTCTCTGCGTGTGTGCATATTTGTCACCTGTGACTAAGACTGTGACTATGTAACCCATGTAGCCAGTGTATATTTGTGTGTGTGTGTTTGTGTCTGTGTGTGTCTATGGTACAGTTCCAGGGAGCACAGGAAGTTAAATATTCCTGATTGTCCTGCTGTCGGTCTGCATCCCATTTGGCAAGCTCTGTTGGCCGTGTGTATCGTCCGCTATCCAACAGAGATCTGACCTGCAAGCAAAGGATCAACTTCATGCAGAATTTAAATGTGGTTCTATTTTGTTTTTATTGATTATACAAGTTTTACTCAATTCCTCCCAATACAAACTAAATGAAATGCACAATGTTTACAATTAATTTATGGATTCCACTGAAGCGAGGCTCACTTTGACAAGACAGCTGTCATGTATTGGGGTTTTAGTCAAGCTGTTTCTTGTTTTATTTAAGAAGAGAAGTTCTTGCCTTCTCTCTTGTTTCTGTTGCTCAGTTTCCTGTCTTTGTCTTTTTTTCTAGCTGTTTGACTATTGATTAGTTGCACTTGTCCCTGATTAGTCTCCCTGCATTTATCCTGTGTGTTTCCCTCCTTTTGTTGCAAGTTCATCTCAGCCTTTTTCATCAAGGGTCCTAGTCTTTTCCCAGTGTTTTTCTTTGTGCTTGGATTTGTACTTTCTGTTGGAGGCGAAGTACCAGAAGTTAACAAGCCGCCATTGTTGCAGTGACGTCTCCGTATAGTATGCATGCAATTGAATGTGAGCTGTCATGTATAATTTTCTACTTTACCTTTAGTTTTTATGTAATGTTACTTTTGACAATGATGTTGAGGAAGCTGAGAAGAACCCGATTGCTCCTGTAGTTGTTGCAAACTTCAACTTTGGAAACAAATGTAACTGAAAATACACAAACCTTTATTTCATGATGAGTACACCTGTCTGAGACCACACACTCTACATCATTGGGCATACAGAGGACTAAGATGTTTGCCAGAAGTGGCCCAAGAACAGAAAGGGATATATTAAACAGAATATATTAAACAGCATTTCATCACTTAAACGTGGCTAATGTGGTCCATTTTTTTCTCTATTTCTCAATTAATTTCAGGTTATTGTCATGACCAACATCTAACTACTATGTAAAATTTGAATAATGTTATTATTGCCATCCAAACAGGTACCTTCATCAGTTACTGAGAGCCACAGTGTCTAGAAGGGAACCTCAGACCCACGAAAGATCTCTCAAGATTGATAAATTTAACCAAAACCATGATTGTGAGACTTTGGCAAATCTTGGGTTCCCTTCTAGACACAACAGGCAGACACAGGGTGACAGACACTATGACGTGCCACAGCAGTAACAGCGTCGCCGCTAGATGGTGGCCGGATTCATCTATATGGACTTTGGATTTTGCCTGTCTTTGGATTTGGTTGCTTCACACTCTCTAGTTCTGATGCATGTATTACCATCCGTAAACCTTTTTGTATTTTCATTGTGCTCAATAAAACATTTGATCGGCACCAGCTGTCCACTCTCTCCCTTTTACCCTGCTTGATATGTGTGACAAAAATAAGGTCAACAAAATGTTAACAACCAGCGTTTTTGTTCCCATTTTCAACAGATTTCTCACACTGAGGAAATAAACTTGCAAATTTACCAGACTGTTGCTTCCACTTCACAATATTCATGTCTGATGTCAACATAACTAAAGTGGCCCTGGTGTCCACAAGTCAGAAGTCTCCTATTGGGCATTCTAAGAAATCCAATCACAGCATGTAAACAGCATCGGATTACATCACATCAAGCTCGATTAGATCTAATTAGATTAGGATTAGCTCATCATTTAGACACCTTCTTAGCCAGGCAGACAGAGCACCACGCCGTCAAAGAGGGCAGAGACCCAGCTGCTTTAATTCACGCTGGCAGTCTGGGGCTGTCGTTACTCCTGTCGTTTCATTGTGACTTTTATTATCCAATCATGCCAGGACGCATTAGCAGACAGCTCGGATACTAAAATCTAATTTGACCCACACTGCTACCGAATAATCCACACGAGACACGGAGGTTTCTCAAGCTCATTTTGTGATCACATTTCTGTGTTTCCTGTAGGCGATCCAGCTGTGATACACACACAATGGCAATGTAAACAAACTTGGGGAGCGAAATAATGTTGTATTACATAAAACTTCCTATTTAAGTTTTATGTTAAGATAGGAAGAGTCCCAGATAGGACAGGATTTCCTCCTATCTTATCTTATTTCCTTGTGTTAGGAATTCCTAAATACTCAATCCAACATCACTTATCCACTTTTATGTCTGTTACCTAGCAACCAACACTACTTTTCTCAACTCACTGAGTTTAACAACTTTGTTATTGTTGCTTTGAATCTTTGAAACATACTGATACATACATTAAAATATATTTAAAAAATGTGCAAAAACAACAAAGGGCATTGACACAGATGAGTTACAGATATTGGTAATATCTGTAGAGAAATGTACTTTTTGGGAAATTTACAACAAAGCTAACCAGGAGATGAAAGACAGTGGGCTAAGACACAGGGGTGTTGCTAGAGGGGGGATATGGATGGGCACTGGCCACCCTGAAGTCTGACTGGCCACCCCAAGTGCCAACCCATTATCTTTAAGTATGATTGGCTGTCCGTCCAATGAGAGGCGGGACCTTAGCTTGAACCAACTGTTTAACTGTTTTTTTTTTTTTACAAGGCTAATTTTTTAAAGTAATAAATCATAAAAAAATGAAAGTATTTTTCATTATGGAGAGTGGAGGATGAATTTAGGAGTCTTACAGCCTGAGGAAAGAGGTACAATGAGGGTACGATTTCTTTTTTAGGACTTAAAGAATAAAGTGTAGTTTTATTTAATATTTTTATGGTGCTACTCTGATGTGTTGTGATTTTATGGAACTATTTATTGTTTAAAAACTTAAAAATAAAATTTCAAACACAGGAATGTAAAAAACTACACGCAGGCCACCCCTGCATGAGTCAGTCTCTATTGTTTTGTGTTTCTGCGTGTTTTCCTCTTGCCCTGTGTTTTCCATTGCTTCGTGTCTCCCGTCTCCCGTCAGTCTGTGTGTGTTTGTGTTGTGAGAATCGTCTTCCCTCCTCCCTCTCCAGACTCCCAGCTCAGCTCCACACCTGCTCATCATCAGCAATCAGTTCACCTGTCCGCCATCACTCATCACCTCTGCTCAACAGCCAGTCCTCACTGGATCATCACGTCTACTAGTGTGGTAGTAAAGCTTGAGTCTATTTTCAGAGTTTTCTGGTTTTGTGTTTGTTTTTCTGTGAATTCTATGCCACTGGCTAACAGTGGCTCTTGTTTTTGCTTCAGGACCTACCTCATCAGCCTGCCCACCCACCTGCTTACCTGCTACCCTCATGTACTTCAGCCATTCATCACTCTGCATTTAAGAAATAAGTAAGGGATAATGTAGAGCGAGCAGGTCACTATAGAGAGCAGGACCCCGACATGAAGCACGGCTACTCACTAAAGAAACCAAAAGTTTGACATAAAATGTTGATTTAAATATGATTTTATTGTGTTAGAAAAGATTTAATTGCTTCCGCTTGAAAAAATAGTCCGTTCGTCTCTATGATTGGAACTGCGTCCATAGCAACTGTAACTCCGTAGTGAAGATGAACCTACTTCGCCTTATAATTCACATTAAGCTGAACATTTCATGGTCATGGCCCATACCGTTTTCCATTTAGTATTTACGTCATGTCTGTCCTCTTCAATGTTGTCACTTTCCTTGTCATCCAGCTCCTAGTGTCTTATCTGCTGTTTTCGTCCCCTCTTCTGTTTTTTTTTTTTTTACTGGGGACTGGTCAGCCATTAACCATGAATCCAAAGTTTTGTTCTCTCCAAATATATTAAAATTGATATTGGAAAAATATTCCTTTTCGGTTTTTTTGCTGCAGAGTGTAGATGTCTTTCTGCGGATTGATATCACAGGACGTGATCCGCCAGAAATAACAGACCTTAGAATGCTGTAACTGATAAATCAGAATCGAGAATGTGACAATGCTGTGTAATAAACCTTCTTGTCTCACCTTGCTTCCATGTCTGTGTCTTGTGTTTGGGTTCACAAAGGCTGGCCCCACACTACAGAGGTGTATTTCATCAATGTTGATAAAGGAAGAGCCTGGCTTATTTCGATAAGTCCCGTTAATTTAAGCAAGAGATCTGTTCCATGACTGTGCCCTCTAGGAATCCCTGCTCAATAACTTCTGACACTGCTGAAGTAGCCTGCTCTGTGGCAGATTAACTCTCAAACTTTATTTAGCTGTGTGTCAAAGAATGTCCGGCGGGCAGCAGCACAATCCCAAATGACAAAAGTAATATTCTTCAGGAAAGCCAGGTCTTAATAAACGTGGCGAGGATATTCAAGCTGCAGGGTCCAACCTACCTGCTAACACCCTATCCAGAGCCAGCCACAGATGCAGAGAGGGGCTTTAACTGCTTACACAAGAACCAGAGCAAGGATAGAGATGACGCCAAGTAAAATATCGGTTCCAATCCCTAAAGAGCCTCAGGGTTACTCCTGATAGAGCCTGCGACATCACTGTTGCCTGTGCAGTCCTGCATGATATTGAGACAGTCCCCAGAATGTTGCAGGAGGAACAGTGGTAGGACATTGACCCAGCCAAGCTGGAACCTATGGATGTTAGAACCGTGAGGGACCAGAACTACCTACTTTAATTAATCCCCTTTTATTCACAGTAACTTTTGTTTTGCATGAAACCTTTAATTTCAGAGTTTATCATTAGTTATGAAAAACAGCTGTCGAGTAAAAGTACCTTGTACGTGTTGCTCCTGAGCACAATTGGGAATGCCTTCAATTAGTGGACTCCCCCGATTAGCACTCAGTGCCAGCTCCTCTGCAGGTGGAGAACCACCACCAGTGGCTGTGGCATCACCCTTTTTTGTGGCTAAAATGGCACATATTCATATTTCAACAACTATTTAAACACATACATTTAACATTTCATTATTGGCTACTTACCGACCTGTAAAATACTTTTGTACTTGATCTTCACTTGCAGCCACATTTGCTTTTGGCTTTTGAGATTGCTCCTGTAACAGAAGAATGAATATAGGGAAGGATGAATATAGGGAAGGGGATAATTAGGCTAATTAAAAGTAAAAGCACTTAAGTTATTTCAGTTCTAAGTAAGCCTACAACATAGCATATTTTGATGATGTAACCACACTTACTTTTTTTTTTGCAAGAACTACAAATAAAACAATAAATGGTAACTTATGTATTTAATTTCAGTTTTTTGCCACACCATCTCCCTCGCTTTGTTGATCTTCATAGTGTTTCCTTTTTTGGTAATCACTGGTTCACATTCTTCATAAAACTCCAATATCATTGTCTGCTCTGCCTGGGTAAAGAAAACCACTTGTAGTTTCAGTTCCTTGTGCGACATTGTGTCAGCTTTCCAACACTTGATTGTTTTGGCTGCTTATGTTCCACCATGAGTGTGCCCAATGCTGGCTTGTTCAGGTCAGTTCTGAGTTAATGCAGATTAGACACGGCTGAATTGTATTAGTGGGATGGATTAAGCCTTGAGTGGAAGTCAGTTCAAGTGGGGCTTTTTCACTTAACTACTGATTTCTTTATCAGCCATGATGGAAAACCCCCCAGGCGTTTTAAAATCCTGACAGATTTTAAAATCCAGTTGCATCACACGCACAACAGGAGAAATTTCATGAAAAATGTGATCTTGTGTGATTTCATGGTGGAGCAGATATAATCAATGGAGATGGATATAGCGGAACAACTCGCTGTAGTAACATCAGTGCTTTGCAATGAAGAAAAAAAAAATAAAAGCAGAAGTTAAACAAATCTGGATAAGAAATGTTAGAGGAGATGCAGTCAACATGGGCTGTCTATTGTTCAGTGAGAACTGGGGATGAGATGTTGATCATTTTAATATCTGTCAGGAGCAGTATGCAAACTAACATTAGCCACAAGGGCTAGAGTTTACCGTTGCTTGGCAACACCTCTTTTTCACTTCACAGGTGTAATCATCCGGAGTTTACGTCATAAATATCAGACATGTTTGATATTTCTGTCCAGTTAGTAACATTAAGATTATGTCTGTAAATGCCTCACACTACAGGATCATTTAAACAAATAATCTGCTCAGACCATCCTCAAATCAAGAACGTGCCCATGATTCTGCACAGTTATCCTGTAGTGTGGGGCTAGCCTATAACTTAACTATAACACCAAATGGATTAAACAAACACTTCTGTTATAGCTATTGTAAGTGAAAGCTACTATGAGCTACTGTAAGTGGACATTATCATTTGCTACTGTTAGCTAAAATGACTACTAACCGAACACTACTGTGAACTATTGTAGCTGAAAACTATCGTTAGCTACTGCTAGCATCCACTACTGTGAGCCACTATAAATGAACATTATGATTAGCTACAGTTAGCAAACACAACTGTTAGCTATTGTAACCTGAAACTATCATTAGCTACTGTTAGCTAACACACCCATTAGCTAACATTAGTTTGTGAGTTA
>JAJHUR010111864.1:0-25980 GCA_027495735.1 Lutjanus campechanus | reverse complement strand
TCTGGTGGGGGTGTTTGTTTATCTTGGTCTGTGACACTGTGTTTTTTGTGCATGTGAAATCGCCCGCATGTCGATCAGAGAAAAAACTTTGATGGATTGTTTTTAGTTTTTGCTCACTCCTTATCTGTTTGATGGTTCATTTTATCGATCGTGTTCTGTACATCACAGCTCAGGATGGTGAGCCTCCAAGCTAGCATGAGAGAGGAGTTTCTCTTTATGTAGTTTATGTTATTCCACACGGGCTGAGAATCAATAGGACATATACTGTAAGTAGTAGCTGCAAATGAAAAGGAGTGCGAACCATAACCTCCAGCAATCACTGAAGAGCAGCAATATCACTAATTGAATGTTTTTGTCCTCTACCCATTTAAATTAGACACCCATTCTTGAGAACTGGGACAAATCATGTCCTATATATGTAATTTATGAAATGTTTTGGTCTGCTTTAAAGGGATAGTTCACCCCAAATCGGAAATTCAGTCATTATCTAATCACCCTCATGCTGATTGAAGGTCGGGTTTAGTTTTTTAATCCACAAAACACAGTTTCAAAGGAAAACAGTGTTGTAGAATCTTCCAAACAATTTAAGTGAATGGTGACCAGTTTCAGATCGGAAAAATACTGCTCATTTGGCGTAATCCAAGTATCCTAAAGCCCCAAAATGCCGTTCACTCACGCGCGCACGTCATCACATCACACACACCCAGTTCAGACGGGGTACACGGGCACGTGAACAATGGTTCCAAGCTAAGGATCTATAGTGGAGATTTAAGCTAAAAACATGGCGTAAATTACATTTTTCAGGTCAGCTTGGCATGTTGGGGCTTTTGAAGACTTGGATTACACCAGATGAGTAATATAGTGGCATTTTAGGTTGTTTTTTCCATTTGAAAACTGGTCACCATTCAGTTGAATTGTTTAGGAAATTCTGCACGACTGTTTTTGAGGACTAAAAAACTAAACCCAACTTTCAGTCAGCATGAGGATGAATAGATAATGACTGAATTTCCATTTTTGGGTGAAATGTAACTTGTCTAGTGCCAGAAAGCACCCTAGTCTCAGATAAAAATTCACAACTTCAATTTAAAAATGTGTTAAAAGCCGTCAAAATCGAAAAGTAACAATGCATACTGATGACATAAGTGTAAAAAGGGGCTGTTAAAAGGATCTCCATTAGCTAATGTTGTCAATGCCCATGACACCAGCTAGTCCTCCTGGGGTCCAAAATTCAGTTCATGTTCATCTCAGTTCATCTCTAATTGTGGTACTTTAAGAAACTTATAAAATAAAGAAAAAACACTGAATGGGTGTGTGTCTAGACTTTTGACTGGGGCTATATATTACAAGCTGGGTGTTTGTGGCGACATTCCCTGGAAAAATCACGAGCGGTGCACAGATAGCTAAGTGTATTCTGTCACCCAGCAGTGGTTGGTCCACCAGAGAGAGAAGGCTGGTTGAGATAAGGCAACAGACTCTAACCTTCTTCAACTCACCTGTGCGCGAAGCAGTGTGATGTTTTTTCTGGCCTCTGCTACCATTGCAAGTAAACGGTTACTATGGCCAAAAAAAGGTGTAGCACAGGTGCCAACCTCCATTTGACTGATGTCACACAGGCGTTTTGGCTCATTTTAGTCCCCCATTCACTGGACGAAAAACCCCGCTAACACCCACTAACAGTACAAAATGGTACAATTGACATTCAGTCCTGGGTCAAATGACCCTGCAGTACGGGCATTTGTCAGTGGTAATGTAAACACGCAACCTGGATGGACACGCTAATTTTCGCCCCTTCCACCAAGGCACTGAAGTCTTGTCGGATAAACATTTTCTTTTCTGTAAATCCTTCACAATAATAGTCCCGCCGTTATTTTGTTATCTAAAAGCTTTTAATACGAAGCCGCAAAATCAGGAAATGTTGGGTTTTTATTCGCAGTAACTTAACAAGACTGAAGGTGAACATGAGACAGGAAAATAAAGCAGATACCTGAAAGCACAAACATCGACGCAGCAGAGAAACTAAACTTCAAACCACAGAGATTCAGTTGGAAGCTGAAAAAGTACTAAGAGAGCTGAACACACAGGCATTTTTAAAACGTCTTTCTCTTTGTTATCCTGCACACACAAGTCGAGTCTCGGCTTTCCGGCAATCATTTGAAAAAAAGGGAATTCATCTACTGGCAATGGGAAAAGAGTCAATCAGCTATTTTTAGTGGGTTAAGCTGCGTTAAAAAAAACCTGCATATACATGCTAATTTTGGTTTGAAAACAGTATTTGGCAGCGAGGTACAAAACGCCTCCAATTACTGCTTATCACCGCAGGTCTTCCAAACAGAACAAAACTGAGATTTTCGTGGTCGGTACTGTAAATGTATTTGTTTTTGCAAGCAGTAGTTACAAAATCATTTATTTTGTGACTTCCCAACCCAGCCTACACCACCCAGGTGTGACTGAAAGACAGTGCAGGAAAGAAGAGGTGCAATAACATAAAAGAGACTAAGGAAGTGTGTTGAAGAGGATGTGAACGTTATAAAAAATATGGTACTAAGAATACCAGCGGGAAGAAAATCCGAGTGCGACAAGGCTGAGAGTGGGATCAGAATAGCACGGAGGAACAACGAGAGAGACAGGAGCCTGATGAGAAGAAGAGGGATGGAGCAGTGTGACTGCAAGAGAGAGAAAGAGTGAGAGTGAGGCATTGCCAGCGCCACTATTGATGCTAATCCGGTGCCAGGCACACTCCTCAGCACCCCCCCCCCTTCACCTGTCATAAAAACAGGTGGAGCTCAGCTCAGCTTGTGGTCCCAGCCAGCCGACGAGGCCTTATGGTAATGTCACCCTCCTCAGCAAAAAAACAGTTAATGGCTTTTCAGTCCCTTGCCTTCGTCCAACCCCTCACCCCGTCTATTTCTGGAAGCACGCTGGAGCTGATTGAGCAATGATAAGCTGCAGGGAATTGTGCTTTCCTCCGAACATTACTTCACCACACCTTATCTGTATCTCACAGGGGAAAGTAAAGGATCTCAGCACAACAGAAAAGAATCTATTCAGTTGTGGTTTGTTTTCTGTCTTCGCCCACCGCTTATTTGGAGCACTTATGTCCATTTAAAGAGAGAAAACAGTCTGTTTTAGAGGTGTGCAACAAGCAGCAGACTTTTGACTTCTTCTTGTGGCTTGCCTCTCGTGCACATTAATGAGAAAGATAACATTTGTTGACTGGTCTCACAGCTGAAGCTTAAGTGAGTATCAAGGGCGCTGACACGCAGTTGCTTTAAACAGTTGCTCACACACCCATTTGGAACACACGAGCTGTTGCTGGTAGGCAGAAGAAGCAGTTTACATTCATTCAAATGTATCCCTGTACCAATACACCCTACAGCTGCCAACTGTCTTGTGCTAATTCAAACAGAACTAGAACCAATTTGAAGGAAAAGTGAAAAAGTTCAGGTTCAGGAATGTTCTCAAAGTATAGAAGTAAAAAGTCCCCCTCTGAAGGGATTTCTACTGGCTGTTCCTCTGCCAAGCTAACTGAACCTCACCTCTCTCGCTGTTTTCGTCTTGTTACGACTTTTAAATCATTTTCCTCTTGTCTTTTATGTCGTTTTCGTCTTATGTCTTTTACATTGTTTTCATCTTGTTACGTCTTTTGCCGTTTTTGTCTTACGTCTTTTACCTTGTTTTTCTTTTGTAACATCATTAACAACATTTTTGTCTTGCTACGTTGTTTTTGTCTTCCTATGTATTTTACATTGTTTTAGTCTTTTTACATCCTTAACGTTTTTGTCTTGTTTTTACGTGTTTAACGTCGTTTTTGTCTTGTCATGTCTTTTACGTTGTTTCCGTCTTGTTACATCCTTAATGACATTTTAGCCTTGTTACATCTTTAACATCATTTTCATTGCGTTACATCTTTTGTCCTTTTCATCTTGTTACGTCTTTTACATCTTTTTTGTTTTCTTACGTGTTTTAGGTTGTTTTTGTCTTTGTTACATAATTTTTGTCTCGTTATGTCTTTAACGTCCTTTTCATTTTGTTACATATTTTACATCGTTTTGGTCTTTTTATCTTTTCATCTTTTTACATCAATCTTAATAAAGTAGCCAGCCTCTTTTGAAAATGTAGGGAGTAGCAACTACAGATATTTGTGTTGAAATGTAGGGAGTGAAAGTAAAAAGTTGTCAGAAATTAAATACTTGTTACTTTCCACCTCTGGTTTTTATGAACCTTGCAGTGTAAGTGTTTTTTCATGACATCTGGTAGATACATGTAGGAATTTGTATCTTGTTGATACACTGCATGTCTGGCCTATCTTCTCATACCTTGCATTCCTGTGTACACACACACACACACACACAGTAAACTGTATTTAGACTCTCTGATGCATAGTGGGAGGTGTCCAGTTTGCTTTGTATGCTGTAGATATCCCCAGCAGACACTCACATGCCCAGCCCTTTAAACTGCAGCTGCTCTTATCTGCAGAAGAAAACCAAAAACAAACACACAGTCCTCAGCCTCTCCTCCGTTCTGCACCTCTTTGGGTGACGTACTTTGGTTTCCAGTGCAGTCTATCATACCGCTCCCATACCTGCCACTGGGAGCCCATGATCCTTTGCAGCTGAGGGGGTGGGTAGAGAGAACTAACAATCAATGTTGCAAAGTAACCCTGTGTAATCCTAGTTAATAAACAAAAGATTATGACTCTGCTGTTTATGGAATTTCTAAATCCACGTGTTCTGCGTTATCAGGTGGAGATACAGACTTATCTTACATCTGATTTTTGTTTTGTCTGGATTCACCTCTGATCACATCTCTACTGCTTTATGATTGGATGATAGTCGAGCCAGAGTTTTGTTAAAGGGGGACGAGGTCGCTCTAAACAAGCATATTGCCAGTGTAACCACTAACTGCTGCTCACAACACTCTTTGCCGTAGTTAACTTTGGCTGGGGCAAGCTTGCTAGTTGCTGTTAGCTCAGTTAGCCCTGTTGCTAGTCGCCCTGTTAGCTGACTTGAGTCTGGACCTGGAAGTGTGTCAGGGACCAGCCTCAACAGCCTTTCAGTGAACACTACTGAACTGGGACAGAACACAGCCTACAAGACCGAAAGAGGCCAGTTTGAAAGTAGCAAACTTGCCGCTCTCATACATTTCCCAGCCTCAACTACAAGGGGATCTGACTGTCACTTGTGGGGCTAGCTGGTTAGCATGCTAACAATACATAGACATCTTTGACATAATGTCAGCTGTTACTTTGATCATTTTTTGAATGTTTTAATTGAAATTCTTGACATATCATACACATTGCACCTTTAAAAAAAGTCATAACATGCTGGGTGAGCCTGTTCAGACCTGGTATTAATGTATCCTGGGTAATCTGACAACAGGGAGACAGATCTAAGTATGTAAGTTCACATCTGGTTTACAATGCACGTCCAGATGTGTCTCGAGTGACCACTTGTGACTGAATCGCACTTCCCCGCTCAATATGCAAATAAACACTGTGGCTATTTTGTCAGTTGAATGTCCTTTACTGTCCATTTTGCCATTTACTACGAAGACCTGACTATTAGTTCATTCTTTTTTAGTTCAGCGTTACACTAAATTCCTCAATCAGTCCACAGTCAGATGTTTTAGCAGCCCGGCAGGAGAGCTCTGTGGTGCGCTGGGATTTTTTATGCTCAGAACGCAGACTTTTTCTTCTTTTGACTGTAATGGAAATGTAATGTTTTCATATTACAAACAACAAAGAAAGGCATTAATGACAGAGTCGCATGTCGTTTTTCTGCTTGACAGACAGAAAGTAAAAGTGTGCATCCCAGCGCACCACAGAGCCTCTCTCTGTGCCTGCTCTTCACATCAACATAACACTTTTTACAAGGAAAGAAACAACTTCATCTGTTGCATTGAATACTGATTTTACAAGAAGGTACAAAAGATGGAGAATTTGCCAAAACGGTTTCACCTGCAAAGAAACATGTTTGCAAAATGCGTTACTGTTTTTAACCTGCGGCTCAACAGTAGTCGTCATTATCAGGCTGGGACAAACGGACACACACACAAAAAACGTATAACATTTGCCAAATTTACAAGAAGCCTGAATGAATTAGAATTTGTTGTTGACAGCATAAAGTTTCTCCTCACTCAACTGTCAAAATATGTCTCTGATTTGGGGATCGCATCATTATTCCTGGATGAAAAGAAACTTATTTTCAACATTTGAAAGAGTCTTGGACACTGTACTCCCCGACTTGCCTTTGAAATTGAGAAAAATTCAGGAGTGTCCCTGCTACATGAATCGGACGCAGCTTGTCAAGCAGAGATTAATCAGCGCTGTGCAATCTGCAGATCTGTGGCACTGGTGGTGACGGTGAAAGAGAGTAGAGGAAGGTGTGGAGGTGGGGTGGGGGGTGGTGGACACCTGCTATTCATCATCTTAGTGTATAGGGGTGTGTTCAAGTGAGAGAGAAAGAAGGACACTGTAGCAACAAATCTTTTGGTGTATCTGGGAGGCTGATTTGTAGACAGGAGAGAGGAGGGTCTGCCAGGGCATGCTGGGAAAGACGACATGAACGACGACATGAACAGGGCTGAGAAAATTACAACAAAACTAAAAGCAAGAAGAGAGACTAAACATATGGACCAATTCATAAGAAATTTCTCCACTTAATCCATATTATCTTTAGCTGACATGTCACCACAAAGTCTCCTCTGTTGCCGAGAGAAAATAGCTATTGCTTTCCAAACACCTTTTCTGTCTTCTTAGAGTCAGTCTGGATTTACCTGACTTATACCTCAGAATGCTTTGAACACTTTCATGAATAATATTTACACATATTAAAGAAAGAAACCCCGGTGACGACCGGCCACGCCGCTTCTGACATGTAACTCCGCGTCACGAGGCGTACACTTTGTTCCTTTACTTTCCCTGCCTGTCTGTTGCAGGACTCAAATATTTTGTCAACACAGTTAATGTATTCTCAAGCTCTCAGAGGAAGCTTTTTTTTTTTTTTCCTCCCCCTGTCTGTACTAAATGTGTGAGGATGGGATTGTTGGCAAGCACAGCTCGCACTCATATGGATCAGTGGGACAGGAAGTCAAAATGTGCAGAGATAAAGCCATCTCTGTAGCATTTACTGGCAGCGGCGCGGGGCGGTAATCGTGAATGAACGCCACTATGTCAGTTTTGTGCCCTTGAGAGGAGCTAGGATGAGTTCAACTCCAGAGAGAAAAAAGGGAGTGAGTGTTTAGAGCTGCAAAGGAAAGGGAAGTAAAGCCATACACTGCTGGTAGTTTCGTGATAATTCAAGTGGTAAACATGCGACTGAAAGTAGCGACCCCAGGGAGCAAAGGCTTCGAAGGAAAAGTTTTGCATGCTGTTATTTTCAGTAGAGGTAATCGGGCCTCTCATTTTTAAGTGAACCTGTTTAGACATCACCAGGAAATGTCTCCACAGCTGGAGCAGCCCCGACTGATTCAGGACTCTGGAATTTCAACCATCCTGCTAATGAGGCTGCCTGGGACACTCACGTGCAGGCCTGAACTGACTCTTCCCCGTTTCACTTTCTCTGACATGCACTGCTTCAAATACCTACTTAAGGCACCAATATATAAGACTTGCACGCAGTAAGGTGGAGCCATAGGTGCTATATTCAATAGGTTTAAATCCTATTTAATATCCAGTCTAGCTGGCTGGCTACAGGAACACTGCAGGAGTGCAAGACAAGTGCAACACTGTAGTTGGACAATAACAAGCGATGATGAGGCCTTCACTTTAAGTTGATCAGCTGTCAGTGATGTAAAGTTAAGCTCATCATCCTGAAAACAAAAGCCCACTGATCTCAAAATACTCAGTCTGGAGCAGACTTGGGTAGTAACAGACAGGGGTTGACGTAACCAGAGCCGACTCTACCCAATGTGACGCCCTAGGCGAGATTTTATATGGCGCCCCCCTCCATCGGCGATTTACATACGCTTACAAAAGAAATCGAATAGCATTGTTTTTACCCTTGTCTTTAATTTATAAGATAACATGTCACCCAATTTACATGCTTAACAAATTACAAATAAATACAAAAAAAATCTGAAATACGATATAAATACCCTTACCACATTTTTTCTGATATGCATATTAGATTAGATACATTAGATACAGATTATTTGGTATTATCATTTGTAGTAATATTAATCGGGCATTGCTTTACATTTGAATCTATGTTTCCATTTTAAGAATTGATAGTAATAACTATCACAACTCATCACAAACAGACCACTGAAAACCAGGACATACTGTATATGTCACAATCTTGCCAATCTTGTCAACTGAAAAATAGGTGGAGCGCACGGACGTACTCCACCTATTTTCACATGTTTGGACCTATTTTTCAACTAGTGATCAATCTGCCAATAATTTTTCCACTAATCAATTAGTTGTTTGGTTCATAAAATGTCAGAAAATATTTATCAGTGTCTTACAACTCAAAGATATTCAGTTTACTGTCAGAAAATCGATTAACTGCTGTTACAGATTTAACCAATTAAAAATCTATTCACATACATTTATATTATATTTAGACATTGTTTTGTCTGGTGGAGCTGTTTGTTGAATAAGGAAAATTAAACTTGAACTTAAAATGAGGGGAAAAAAAGAACAACAACAACAAAAAAAATCACAGAAAAAATGGAAAATTGGAAGAAAGAAACAATTTTTGTATCTTATAAATTATTAATGATTAATCACTTGTTAGTGTTTTCAATTATCGGTTGAGGAAAACACAAAAAATTGTAACCCTAGTTTGGAGACGTGACTGTGACTGTGAAAAGTAACTAATACTCTGAGTAGTTTATGAGACGAATACTTTGTCCTTTTACTTAAGTATTTTTCCAACATCAGTACTTTTACTTGTAACTGAGTAATCTTTTAGTAATGTAACAGTACTTGTACCTGAGTACAGATTTTCAGTACTCTTTCCACCACTGGTAACAGATTACATGTAACAGGATTATGTAATCTCGATGCAAAAAAGGTACACGTATATTACAGTTACAGATTAAAAAAAAAAAAACATGTAATCAGAATACGGATACATTCCCAGAGGAAAACTGTGTTTCTCAGAATCATCTCTCCTTTGTCTTATGAGAAATAAATGAGATTTTTATTTTGAGCTCTGAAGTCTCTTGCATGGTTCCTGCAGTTCGAACACATATTATCAGTGGCTGTTGACTGTGCTAACTTGACTTTGCCTCTCGGGGTGGGTGTGCACCTCCATGCAAATAAAACCGTTCTTATTTACATGCATTTGCAAAACAATTATGCAAGTTGTGTGCACTGTTAAGCGCAAAACCGCATGCCATTAACCGCTTAACCTCGGTGTCTATTTCATTTACATTTCTGTTTCACCTGAGAGCGTTAGTTCCCACGGCTGCCCTGCTTAACACGTTAACCTCGAGGTGAGCGGCGGGAACAGCTTACTGCGAATAGATGTGCCCTGGTGAACAGACCTGGCTTTCAGTGTTTCCTTCTTAAAGGCAGAATCAGTAGAATTTGTCCAAAGCTGCAGATACAGACACTACTACACTCTAAGTGATGAGTGAAAGGGATTACATCTCCATTTCAGGAAAAATGTTGCTTATTATGCCTTTAAAAGAGTAGAGATTGAAAGGAAAACAAAATAAGACATTAAAAAGATCAGTGCTCATCACAGTTCTCAGTAGTAGCTGATATATAACATCATATAGAGGTAAAGCTGCTATAATATGAACGTTTATGTCCAAACCAAGTAATCCTGCCCTCAAGTCTTATCTATACAGATTAGGAGTTGTTTAAGCACTCGCTTTTCACTGCCTGCAGCTGGTCTTAAAGTTCACCACCACTCTCAAGCAGATGTTTTGGCTGCCATCCACTGCAAAAAAAAAAAGAGAAAAGAATCTACTTTCCTTCCTATTTCTGTGAATGCCGATACATTGTTTGCACCTTGATTTTTCTCTTTACTTTAAGATCTTTATATGATGGAATTAACAGACCTTGATCTGCATGCGAGGTTAAAAATTAAAAAAAAAACACTCATCTGCTTCGTAGCTCGAGTGAGAACAAAATATTTGATTGCATCCACTCAGCCTCCCCCGGTGTCCTCACAGAAGTATGGCCCAGTTTGTGCAGCGATCTGGGGAATGTACCACACACCTGTCAAGCTGCAGCTCTGCACAGAGAGGCTCTAATGAAGCCAGACTTGGTGGTTATGATAGAGATTCCTCCATCAAACCCACACTATGTTGGTGTGTTGACCATTACCAGGAAGGTGGATTTATTTTTATATTTTTTAGTATCATTTAAACAGGTAAAATGAACTCTTTATCTATGAAGACTGTTTAGAATTTTCAGTCCCCACAGGAGTCAGTTTATACTACTGTTTTATTACATGGCTTTGTTAAATACTTAATTCTGATTGGTCAATTACGGTATTTTAAAAAAAATATTTTTGTATAACAGATCATTGTTATGAAGAACAGACCATTGCTAATGGACACAGTTCTGCTCATAGACTCCGGAGGAACAATAATCATTGTTAAATCACTAAAATCATTTTAAAATCAATATTTTGTGTCAAATTATTGTAACAAGCAGGATAATGCACAGCTAGCAGGTCACTATTGTGAAATAAAGCCATAAAACTATTTTTAAATCAATATTTTGTGTCACAAAAATGTGTGACAAATATTTTTTATGTGGGATAAGTGAGAAGGTACAGTGAGGAGGTCATTATTGTAAAATAAACCCCTTCAGGATGATTCAAGACCCCTCTGCTTTCCATCTGGTCCCTGCGATAATCACCTGCTCGCTGTACATTATCCCTTACATATTGTTTTTATGCTTTTATACTTTTTCAAGATGAAACACAGACCTGCCAACCTGTGCAGTTTTTGCAGAGCTGGTACGAATTTTGATATCAAAGTGACCCTGTGCTATTTTTCACTATATATATTTTTTTTTAAAAAGAATTTAATGGAATCAACTTATCTTTTCTCATTAACATAACATATATAATATGTAGGGTAATTGAACTTAGATACAAATTCTTCTAACCTGAAATCTTCTGAAATGAGTTGAATCTAAGAAGGAAATCAACTTTGTTTGCAGTGTTTGTCAGCGTGACTGAAGAGCTGTTGGCTCAGCTTAATATCTTAAGTTTATTGAACATGTTTTCTCAACTACAACTGAATCAATATCAAGTTTGCCTGACTAGAAACGTTTATTTGTTTTGAATCGTTACAAAATTACCTCAGCTTGTCTTTTCAAAATAAGTCAACTTAAACTTTTAAGTTAAAAGATTATTTGGGTGCCTGAAAATGACTTGGTTGCAAACTGTTAACCATTATTCACTTTCACTTTAATGAGTTTAGGCGTACTCAGAAATGTTTGGGAGTTTCTAAAACTCAAAGATTCAGGTTGATGTAAAGAAGCAAAGTAAGTCATCTCAACAAAACGTTAGTTGGAAAACTTTTCAAAACTAAGAATCCGAGTTGGGCTCAAAACTCAAAAGTTGCCTTTAAATTTTGAATTTTCTCAACTTTTTTGTTTGTACGGTGATAATATGATAAATAACTTGATATATTATGTGTTATTTCTGTTTATAGCCACACACGTACATGAGCTGAAAATGTTTTCAGCTTAAGGTGCTTTAAATGTTGGCAGGTCTGTGAAATGTAATTTATTTCCAATTACCAAGTTTAAATGTGTGTGTTGAACACGCGCTCATCAGGACCAGTTAAATTGGAGGCTGAGAGATAATAAAGTTGTTATTGGCAAACATATTAAAAAAGAAAAATCATAAGAAGACAGTTTCTTTAATTGCTTCAAACATGTTGTTCTAATATTGTTATTTTCCGTCTTTTTAATCAGTTCCCTAACAACATCAAATTAATTGCATTGTGTGTTGTTGTGTTGCTGTGTGAGACATGCGAGCTCATGAAACTAACGCAAACCGTCAGGTATCATCCAGGTCTATTTACGAGGGCTTCGGCGTTTGTCACACGCAGAAATATTGTATGACACAAATAAATAGAGCAAAGGAGTCGGAGGCTGTTAACTCGCGGTGGAGCCCGGTTTGGGCAGAGGATGCAGCCGAAATAATGGCTGAATTAATCACTCTGTGTGGGTGACTGGTGATGCAAATTCCTCTCCTCTTGGCAATAAACATTGACACATGTGAGACGAACCAGTCGCTCCTCACCTCCTCATCGTGATCGATGTAAAAAACCATTATCAAACACATGTAATCCATAGACACACTCATGTAGCGTATATTATCATGTTAATGAGTGCATGTTCCTGATGCATGGATGGAGCGTGGTGCGTTGCCATGGCTGTCACGTTTTGCGTTTGCACTCGGTCATGGCATTGTGCCGCAGGGTCTTTCTCCCACACTCATGCACACATCACCACTTTCACCAATCATTATGATCCGATTAACATAATACTCTCGGAGCAGCGGCGGTATTGTGACAAGAAAGGCTCAGTAACACATCACATTACAGAGCAGCTGTTGATTCTGATGCATAATACGACCACAGAACCGCGTTAACAGGAGGACTGTGTGAATGCGTGGTTTTGTTTGTGGTCACATGGTTCGCCGTTATAGATTGTCCTTATATGAGCCTGTGGTGCTTTGTGCGTTTTTATTGTATGGTGCTAATTTCCTCTGGATTCCCTAAAGATTACCGTCAGCATTTCCCATTTGGAGCATTTAAACAAAAGCATTACACTAGAGATAAGGGTTCCAAAAGGGTTCTACCCAGAGCGATTTGTGTAAGGGTTGTTGAAATCCTTGAAGAACTCTTTCATCAAGGGTTTTTTGTTCCAAAATATAAACCCTTGGAATATGAAAAGTTTTCTAGTTCTAGATTAAACCCTTGGAAGGTAAACATGATCTCCCCAGAAACCCCAGAGAGTGTTCTAGCAACATAAAATGGTTCTCAGTAGAACCCCCCCTCAGTCGGCTGTAGATTAAACCCTTGGAATATAAAACGGTTCTCTGTAGAAACTCCTGAGTGTGCTCTAGATAAAACTTTTGGAAAATAAAAAAAAGTTCTCAGTAGAAACCCCTCAATGGGTTCTAGATTAAACCCTTGGAATTTAAGAAGGTTCTCTGTAGAAACTCCTGAGTGTGTTGTAGAATAAACCCTTAGAATATAAAAAGATTTTCAGTAGAACCCTCTCAATGGGTTGTAGATAAAACCCTTGCGATATAAAATAGTTCTTAGTAGAACCCCCTGGGTCAGTTCTTGTTGGCACCCTTAGAAGATGCAGTGGTTCCGGATAGAAGCTCCAGAAGGTGTTCTGTGTGGAACCATTACACCATAGAAAGGTTTTCTATTGAACCTCTCCTAGACAAGGTTCTTTGTAAGACTTAAGAACCCTTTTTGGAAGAAAGAGTTCTTCATGAAATGTTGAAATTTAGAATCTCCTGGGTTCTCGATCAAAACCTTGGAAAGTAAAAGGGTTCTTGACAGAACCCCCTTGGATAGAGCCTCCTGGGTGGGTTCTAGATAAAAGCTTTGGAATATAAAATGGTTTGCGGTAGAACCCCATGAGTGAGTTCTTGTTAGCACTCCTAGAAGTTAGAAAGATTCTTGATGGAACCTCCAGAAGGGGTTCTCGGTGGAACCACTGCACCATGGAAGGATTCTCCTGTAGACCTTTTCACAGGAGGTTCATAGTGAAACCTTGCACAGATGGTTCTAGGCAGAACCCTTTATTTTAGGTTCTCGGTAGAACTCTCTGAAAGGGGTTCAAGTGGAACATTTACTAAATTTTCTAACAGAAACCAAAAAGGATTTTCATATGGGGACAAGCCGAAGATCCCGGCATTTTTTGAGAACATTATACTATTTTTATACACATGCACTGTATTATATCAGTTCAGCTAATGATTTGTACATTTTCCCCTCTGGCATGTAATGAACTGTGAATGATTTTCTATATGATTCTATGCATGTCCAGAAACATTGAGCAGCACACTGGCACACACTCCTGCCAGTGTAATAGCCGGTCAATCTGGGTGCTTTTCACACTGACAAAATCAATGTGCTGTTGTGGGGAACACACAGGGTGCAGATCCCACATTATATTAAACATAAACTTAAATATGCACCAGTTTACTGGATACACGTAAACTAATGTTGTCAAAACAATAAATCCAGCCTTCATTAAAGGAGAAATCAGTGATATATTTCCTGAAATAAATCATAAAAATTACCATGATTTGTCATCAGAAGTTAAGGAAACATGCTAAGTTGAAATACTCTACAGCCATGTGTCATCCTTTGGAAATTTCCATTCCGGGCCAGAATAATTGTTTTTGCATGCCTGTTTCACATTAATGAAAGTTCAAATTAATGCCGTATGTTCACCGAATGAGTAAGTGTCTGTTTGTGAGTCGAAATAAATCGTGAAAAATCTTTTAGAAGGAGTAGATGTTCATGATGGTTAAATTGAGCAATATGTGAATGGAGTCTGGCAGGCAGTTGCCTCAAAGCACCATCTAGTGGTATTGCCAGATGGTTAGATTCAAATTAGCATGAGTTTTTTTTTTCTTTTTATGATTTACAAAGCTAGTATTTGTTATCTAAATGTGCTCAAGAATATCTAAAATGCGCCACGCCAATCACAACACATCATCAGGGAGAGACAAATGTGTTTTAGCCAATGTTAGCTAGCTAGCTAGCATTCCCTTGGATGCAGTGACACAAAATGGTTCTGACACCATCAAAAGTGATAATGCAGAACTCAGTGCTGGTAAAAGCTTTCTTTTTTTTCAATTGGAAGTGATTGTAAATTACAGATGAGTGAAAACCCTGGATTTTGTTGCCCTTGGTCACATCCAGACTAGCTGTTTTCTCCGTTTCCAGTCATTATGCAAAGCTAAGCTAACCGGCTGCTGACTGTACTTATTCATATTCACTGTAGGCTACCGAGGTCTCTGCAAAAAGGCAAAAAGGTGTATTTTTCACAGCTTTTAATGGCTAATTATTTCTTTCACTTCAGCTGAGTTTGTCTACATAACAGAATTACTCAAAAATATGAATCATAACACACACACACTTCAGATGATTAGTCCACATTGTTCCTCCCTCTCTGGTTAAGGTGCACTAATCACTGCAGTCAGTTAGACAGATTGGAAATGTGGTTTTAAGTAGCACATACAGCACATTACCATCCCCGAGTTAGACTACACTGTATTTATGCTCTGGTGTTTGTTTTGTACACGCAACACAGGTGGACCAAATGATGTCACTCGTCTCCCACACAGAACAAAGATGCTCAAGGCTACTCCTTGTGTGTAGGCCGAATGTGTGTGTGTGTGGGAAGCACTGATGGGTCCTCAGTGGGCGGCGTTGCATAAAAAGAACGTCAGTGCTGAAGTAAGGTTAGAGAGAGAATTAAGGGGAGGGGGGGATGTCTCTCTCTTTCTCTTTCTCTCTTTCTCTCTCTCTCTCTCTCACCTACTCCCCCACTCTCTCTGTCCCTGTCTCATACCGTACAGCAGACACACATGGACTGAGCCCAGCACACGCTGGAGTCTGAGTCAACTGCGTGGTCCACGATTTGTAGAAAAAAAAAAGCCCACTGAGCAACAGCAGCAACAGCAGCAGCAACGCGTGTAAACACAAGTCTGCACCAGAGCGACATCACAGATCAGATAGAGAGGGTGAGACACACAAGACAAAGAAGAAGAAGAGGAAGACAGAGCAACAAATACAGTGGAAAATACAAACTGTTTTGGGGCTTTTCCATTAGTGATTAATTTGGAAGTACACATTGTCCTCGAGTTTTTGTTTCAGTGAGGTTGGAAGTGATTTATTCCTGTGTGAAGTTATAAGTTAACAGGCAGCTCGCATCGTGTCCCAAACATATAGCATTATATTTAAATATTTAAATCAATATCATAGTTTAGGACAAGTCGACTAATGACTTGAACTGACAGATACTGGTCGACTAGGAAAATATTTAATCAGTGGCAGCCCTGATTTTTACACAGAATACTCTTGTAGTGGCGAGACTGAAATTCCTTATTTTGGTGTGAATTATTTAAATTATTTGTTTGTTTTGTTTGTTTTTATTAACAATAAGAAACAAACAGGCTGTTAAAACATAGCTTTAGCTTATCTAAATGAAATATACATATATATATACACACATATATATGTACATGTATATATATATATAAATATATATATATATATACATACATATATATATATATATATATATATATATATATATATATATATATATATATTAGGGGTGGGACTTTAACGCGTTAATTATGATTAATTAATTACAAAAAAAAATAACGCGTCAAAAAAATTAACGCATTTAATCGCGGCACGGAACGGAACGTTTGTCAGTGCTTGACTTTCTGGTCGACCGATCACACTAATGCACAAGACAGGCCAAAACACACCGCCGGCGGACGCCGCGCGTCAAAACAGACGCCCCCATTATTCTCTATGAAGAAGCCTGGCACCGGCGGCGGCAGGCGCACACCGGCGCGCGGCCCCACGGGGCTTTACGCCACGAGAAACGCGGGTTTACCACGAGAAACAACAGTTCACTGCTTCAATATAATGTTGGCTCAACTACAGTCGTTATTTACTTTTGTGTCTCTTGCTTTTCACTGTAGTTTCAACTGTTTCACCTGTTCCTCCTGAGCTCCAGATCCTCTCTCTGCCTGCAGTCTGTCTCCCTGCAGCTCATCTCTGCCTCTGTGTAGAACGATGGAGAGACTAGAGCCTCTTTACAGACACTTGTGCTGTTTGTCTTGACTTGGTTTGACTCTGCTAGTCAGGCCTGCATGGCAGGGATTCACATCTCAGTGCTGCCGAGGTGTGTGTCTGTTAACTGTTTTTAGTCAAGTGGCTGACGCTGGATGTTTCACTTCACTTTCACAACAATATTTTGTTGTTTAAATATATGTATGTGTCTATCATTTGATTAAGTCATATACCAAAATCCATTTATATTGAAAAATGTTGCTTCTTGTGGTAAATATGGTTTTGCGATTAAAATGCAATTAATTGAGATTAATTAATCACAAAGCCTCTAATATATATATATATATATATGTATATATATATGTAGAGAGAGAGAGACATAATATGGACATAAAAAGAAAATAAATATAAATAATATTTTAAAAAGAAATATAAAATAATTAATTAAAATTAAATGAGGAGAAAGATGCAAAATGCAGGGGTAATGCAGATATATTTTAATCAAGGTATCAGGGAAAAATATTTAGTAACTATCCACGCTTGTTGCTCTTTTTTTGTTAATCGAAATAAATTATTTTAATAGCGAATTTTGTCCCATAAGAAAAGGTGCAATCTTAGGAAGTGATCTGTGAAACTTCTGCGTGAGGATAAAAGAAATTTGCGCAAAGAAAAATGAAGTTAATGAAGTAGTCAAGGGCACTGTTATATGGATTTTCATGGTAAGAAACTCTATCTTTAAGATTAAAAAGAGTAAAAAAGTTTTAACAAGATCAAAAAAAGTGAGACTCTGGATCTCTACATGTAACATCAGTGTCTGGAAATTTAGCAGTAAAACAGTTAACAGGGTAAATTTAATCATCTGAAGTGGAGCATTGATGTCATGCTATATAATTATGGTCTATTTAACTTTCGCGTCAACTATTCGCTCTGAGCTCATATGTATGTCAGTGTTTGCTGATACTGACAGTTTAGGCATGTTAACACTTGCATACAGGTGCAGAATTTAATTCCATCGACCACAAATTACATTTATCACCACAAGTAATGAACCTAACTGCGTTTGCCCTCCAACCTTTTTCAGTATGTTGTTCCACTGTTGTGTTCCTTCTTGCCAACGGTGAGAACTGGTTATCATGATGTGCTAAAGAGAGAGAGAGGGGGACAACAAAAAAAGCTCTTCTGGAATAATTGTAGGGTCGTGCAGCGTCTCTGCTTCTCTTCCTCTCCCACGTACTCTGGCATAGCGCTGAACTGAGCTACGCCAGCAGCTTGAGGAAGGTGGAGAGAAAGGCTGTTTTATCTTAAGGAGGATTAAATGATTAGGGAGGGAACAGAGGTAAAGGAAAACAAGTGCACTTATCTGGTGATTTACACTAAATCTTAGGTTTGGTTCAAATTAGCTTAACTCGAGAGCCGTGCTGCATGCGCGTGTGAAGTGGTGCAATGTTTGCAGCCTTAACGGAACACTCCTCCACAGGACTGAGGAATGTTTGTTTGGTAAGGCACAAACCTACAGACGGCCTCCTCTCTATGGAGTTTTTACAGAAGCCACATTTCAGTCCTGATTTATACTTTCGTCCCTCGCTCATGCTTCCCCCCCTCCCGCAGGCTGATAGCGGTCCACAGCAGGCCTATAAAACGTCAATCCCATTGTGCGATATAGTGCCCGCTGTGCTGTCAGCCATCGCAAAGGATTACTGGCAGTGTTGTGAGCTTTTCTGGTGGCCGGCTGCAGCCAGACGAGGAGGAGGCAGAGGAGGAAACGGAAGTGTGGAAGCTGCAGAGGGCCTCTGCCAGGTCATGTCACTCTGTGCCACTGAAATGTGATCTGTAGGTCAGACCTGAAGGAAAGTGTGTCCTGTAATGTGAATTTAGTGTTGAGTATTCACAGCAGAATCAGGAGGATTTGTCCAGCCCGCCTTCATCAGAAGAACGTGCGTGTTGGACTAAAGTTCAAGCAGCTTATTCCTGACTGATATGTTATACTGATAGTTTAATTTTATGCAGCGCCCCCTAGTGGATGTAGTAAGCGTGACAGGCGAAGTTTAACGAGAAAGTCAGCATTTGGAGGAGTTTGGCTGGATGAATGGCTCAAACAAACACAAGACTTTCACCCAGGAGATCAGGATTTGAGTCCTGTGTGAAACGAAAAGTAAACATCCACAACCATCTTGTGAGTGATGTCACTTCTGTCATGTGACACATGTAACATAATTATCATAACCCAAACAAGAATGTTTTCCTAAACCTAACCAAGTACTTTTTGTATAGAAACCTTGCCAAACTGTGATTGTTGTACAGCGTGAATGACGTTTGTAATGCCACATGATGTTGTCACACGAGTGATATCACTTCTGTCACTTGACATACTTAATGTGGTTCTTTTTAAAGCTTTTCCTAACCCTAACCATGTAGTTTTAGTGCCAAAACAAAACCAAACTGGGACTGTTTTACAATGTAAATGATCTGTGCAATGTCATGTGATATCAGCACGTGAGTGACATCACTTCCATTATGTAGCATTTTAGTCCAAAACACAATGTTTTCCTAACCCTAACCAAATAGTTTTTTGCCTAAACCTAACCACTGGTACTATATGTCGTTTTGGGAGTAATCAATATATTTAGGTTTGAGGATGTGTTGGATTTTTCTGAGCTGTTCGTAAACGCACCAGATAGATAGTTCATTGTTGTGTCTCATTCCCAGAGTCTATGCATTGTTGTTTTTTTTTAACCACTACAGCTTCACCACCTTCCAGCTCATTTTATGCCTTTAACGCTTCAAAGGAGAATGAAATCAGGTGAAAAGGTGTCTTCCGATAAAAAACACAAAAATAGGGTGTCGCTGCACACTCATGGCTGCCACGTTTGTCTGAATAACTCATTGCTGAGCTGAAAATGTGCATGCTTTTTAAAAAAAAAAAAAAATTGTGGTTATATTTGAAAATATGGGTCAGGTAAGATGGAATTTTGGGCTCAGGAGAGGGTATGTCTGAGTAGAAAATGTAATATGGAGCAGATGGACTATCTTCTGTGTACAGTATTGAAGGCTGAGCCAACCAACTGGACAGGTTCCAGATTCTCTGAAAAAGCAGTAGGTGAGTTGAATCCCTCCTGCATGAGGCTCTTTTAGTAAACAATGTTGTCATGACATGCTGTCTGTATTTGGAGACAGAAATCTGGAGATCTTGAATCAAGTTAGACTTTATACGCATATGGATGCACTCAATTGAGGAATAACGATATTTTGTGTAAGCTGGTGTCCCCAGCAAAGAGCTCTTTCAAGTCCAACTGAAAGTACAACTGAATAAAACTCCCCTCAAAGCAACAAAGGAGGAACTTACATGAGAGATTAAACTTTGAGGGCTTTATTGGACCTGCCTTGACATTGCTACAGAAGTCAAGTTGAAATAGGGCACTTTTCACTGTGTGAAAGAAAATATCCCGGCTTCTCACTGGAAGCACAGACGTGCCCTGTGAGTCCCTTCTTGTTTTTCATGTTTTTATTTATCTTTTTATTCACTTCAATCAACAATTATAATGAATAAAGTTCAGTGATGAAATGTTTGTGTCGAGTTGTGTGAATGTATTTGTATATGCATGTGGATGTGTACTTATGTCAATGTGCTCGTGAAGAATACTGGTGTGTGTGTGTGTGTGTGTGTGTATGCACTATTTATGTGTGCACGTGTAAGGGTGTATGCCTGGCACACATCTCGGCTCACATATGTGTGTGCGTGTGCATTTCATTACAGATCGGTTTGATTTAAGGCTGTTCTTGGCCGCGCTCCACCGCTACTGCAGACGTCAGCAGCTCGGCCAGCTAGCTGAGAAGGATGGGATGAGGTGGGGGGGAAGGGGAGGGGGTGAGGAGAGCAGATGGAGTAAAAGAAAGATGGAAAGTTAGAGGTAGGAAGGAAGGAAGGAAAGAACGGAGCGGTGACATGATGGAGGGGTTAGCAGGGACATGGATGGATGGATGGAGTGAGGGAATGAGGGAACGGAGGGAGAGCTATAGGAAGAGGGACTGAAATAGTGAGGACTGGTGAGTAGAGCTGCAGGAAGCCAAGGAGGGACAGAGAAAGAGGGTGAGAGGACGAGTTTGTACAGCTTTGCCAGAAGAAAATATTTTGATTATATATCAAATAGCTACAGACAAAAGAGGATAAAGAAAATATGCATCACACATGCACTGAATTAAGTCAATGTGCTCTCAGTAACCATGCATGCTGCAGAAAACAAACTTTTGGTTGTATTTTTAAAAAATCTGTATCTGTGAACTGCAAGCATTTTGAGTGGATCTTAAAGGGACAGTTCACCCCCAAATCAAAAATGCATATTTTCCCTCTTACCTATGATCCTGTTTAACCATCTAGTTTGACGTGCATCATCTGAACTCCCATAACCAAAGGTTGTAATGAATCAAGGCGATGACGATGGAAACTACTGTGATATCAACTCATATTATTTCCTTTTGTGAGAAAGAACCTCCCAGACCTCCCAGTTCAGGAGTTGACTTTGACACACCATACAGACTCAGGAGCAGGTAATTAAAGGAAATGTTTGACATGTGAGGAAATGTGCTTGTACCACTCTCACATCTACACTGTAAATATAGCTGAAGCCAGAAAGCTTAGCTTAGCACGAGGACTGGAAACAGGGGAAATAAGTAGCCTCTTGTTTGTTTAATCTCTACAAAAAACAAGCATAAAAACAAGAAGTCGCAGTCTTTTTTAGTTGAGTTATATGCTGGACTTCTTCTTGGCTACAACCAGTTGCTATGCAACCACTGGAAGCTCCAAGTAGTTACTGTTTCCAGTCTTTACACAAAGCTAAGCTAAGCTAAGCTAAGCGGCTGCTGGCGGGAGCTTCATATCTACCATGAAGTTCTTTTTTTCTTTTTTGACACTTGTGCAAATAATCTTCAAAATAATTTTTGATTTTCATTTCAAAGTAAATAAAAGAAAACATCTTATTTCATTTTAAAGTTTTTGTTATTTTTCTTTAATTATTTAAGATAATGGCCTCCTTCTTTTGCACAAAAACACAAACTCCACCTCAGTTCTGAATGCATGCCTCACATTACAAACAACACCCATTACCATGATAACAGCACAGCGGAGTCCCAAGTGACCGCTGCCAAACACACACACACTATCACGCAGTCTTCTAAAATGATTCAGTGATATAAGTGTCCTCCACAGCCAAACAGGTATGTGTGGGCTGACAGTTGAAAGCACATCACTATAACACCATGTGACAGGTTGCGGAGTCAGAGACAGCAATGAGCCAGCGAAGTCCCCAGCAGGAAGGCAGTCTTTACTGAAGTCAATAGTTGGGCTGTCTAAGGAGAAAAGCTGATATTTGCATAACCCTGCGGGGGGGTCTCTGCCACAGGTAGCTCGAGGGAAAAGGAGGGAGGAAGATAAGAACAGTGAGGTGGAAAATCGAAGCGATGACGAGCAGAACAATTGGTTGTGGTTGCAAGGATGCAGACGACAATGATAGTGACGGAGATAATGGTGATGTCGCAGATGACAGTGATCACAGTGGTTATAAAGATGACTATGATGACGTTACCGAGCATGATGATGGTCTTTTCGATCATAAAAGCAACACTGATGTCAACAGTGGCGACTGTTGAATGGCTCCAAGGATGAAATCTTCAGCCAGACATCAAAGGGGATAACAAAAAAAGAAAAACATTTTAAACCTTGTTGGATGTTCAGTAAAACACAGAACTCAGTACCTGGAGGCCCCAGTGCACACACAAGTTTCAGAAATGCCACCCACAAGCCTGTGTGTGTGTGTTTTGGCCAAACATGCAATGGTAACCTGGTTGGTTCACAGTAACACAGTGAAGTGACACATCAACTTCAGAGCCAGTTTACAAATGTCACAAGCCGCACGCAGCTCATGACAACACTACTCAAAAATTGATACTCTATTTACAGAGCATACCAGCCACAACAAGCCAAGTAGCTAACATTTAACCAGCTAAGCCAACCTGAAGGCGTATAACCTCAACACACACAATAAATCTCTTCACAAACTTATGTTCTAGCTAGCTAAGTTATGCATACATACACATGCCCAACCAAGCTGTGACACTTTGAAACTGAAATAATAAGTCAACTAAGTCTATCATAGTCGATTGAATTCTAAGGTTATGAAATGTGAGTCATGGCAGAAACAACAAGATTGTGGATACAAGCGGCCGAAATGGGTTTTTTCAGGAGGGTGGCTGGCATCTCCCTTGGGGATAAGGTGAGAAGCTCAGTCATATGCGAGGGACTCGGAGAGCTGCTGCTTCTTTGCATAGAAACGAGCCAGTTGAGGTGGTTCTGGCATCTTGTAAGGATGCCACCTGGTCACCCTCCTAGGGAGCTGTTCCAGGCTGGGAGGAGGCTACGCGGCAGACCAAGAACTAGGTGGAGAGATTATATCTCCATCCTGGCCTGGGAATGCCTCAGGATCCCCAAGTCAGAGCCGGTTAATGAGGCCGGGGCAAAGGAAGTCTGGGGTCCCCTGCTTGAACAGCTACGTCTGCAACCCTACTTCGGATGAGCTGTTGAAGATAGATAGATGGGTGGATGGAACTAAGTCTAAAAAAAAGTTAAAAGTGACATTTAACTTCACATGGGACACAACAGACCAGTCTCCTGGATGAAAGTCCTGTTTCGGATCCATTCACCTCCCACAACCATCTTGCTTAACCTCTCCCAAGTGCCAGTCTACACCCACGCTCACAGCCAGTAAAAGCACAGTAGTAGTAGCCAATCACAGCACAGTAGGGCAGAATGTGGCAGGACAGTCTTGGGGATTAAAAAAAAAAACAGAAGTTCGCACTGTACAACTATAGCTGTATGTCTGTGGCCCTTGTCTGAACTTAGACAACAACATAGAGCCATTCCAGAGCCAAGTACAACTAAGTTGTACCGCTTCTTGTAAACACATTGCCTGGAAGTAACTCACTGACTGACGTCTAAACTGTTTAACCAGTTTTATCAAGCATTAATAAGATTAATCTTTGAGTAAATTCCAGACAAGAACCCCAAATTATGTTACGGACTAGTCAAATCTAGGGGTCTTACTTGTCAGATAACAGCCCTAAACTTAAGTGTGTAGAAGAGGGAAACTGGACTTGTTTTCAAGAACAGAGAAACAGCCAGGAGGTGGGTTAGCTTAATTAAAAAGAGTAGCACGGGTTTCAGTTCAGCCTAGGATGGTTTTGGATGGATCCTGAAACAAAAGAGCTGGTTTTACACAATACTATTTGAGCTGGGAGGTGTTGAAGCTGTGGTGGGCTGTCAGCGGAGCTTTCCAAAAGCTGGCATCTCTGTAACACCCATTCAGTCGCCACATGCTCCGAAACACCTGAGCCTCATCAGATAATTAACCATAATTAACTTTTTACAAGTCCAAAGATTTTGGGGAAAAGGAAGAAGAAAAGAGTAACTATAACCTCCCTATCACTCTAGGCACTTGGCTTGTGGTGCTCAAAGCACCAAAAAATTAAATTTGAATAATTCAACAGCAGTGTCTCTTTCCAGAAATCATGACCCAGTTACTCAAGATAATCCACAGACCGTATTGTGAGCAGTGTCACGTAAGAACTACTTTCTTTCTACCAGAAAGAAAGTAGTTCTAGTAGCTTCTACTACAGAAAGAAAGTAGTTTCAGTTGATAGTACCGTAGAAAGAAAGAAAGTAGTTCCTACATCAAACTGCTCACAACAAACTCTGTGGATTATCTTGAGTAACCACGTCATGATTTCTGGAAAGATACATTGCTGTTGAAAATGTGACTTTTTGGCACTTTGAGCAGCACAAGGCGAACGCCATTTAGTCCGATTATACTCAAAAGAAGGCTGACATCTCTAGGGTCCAAAACTAAAACTACTGAGATGGAAATGTATCATGCTTTTTTGATTAGGGGGTGAACTGTCCCTTTAACTTGTGATTGCAATTGAAACAGACTGTGATTTTCATATGTCTGATCCCTAAAACTGAACGAGTTCCGACACTGTAATATAGCTTGGGCTTCTCTCCGTCTGTCTCACTTTCAGACTGGACTTGTGAATGTAAATGCTGTTGTCAAGCGAGAGATGAAAATATAATGTTGTCCCTAAGCCATAAGCTGTTGGCTTCTTCCTCCCACCCTGCAATTGAAGCTCCAGTCACATTCATGGTGGCTTGACAGCCACACACAATAGACATGGTAATGGTTGGGTACATACAGATGCACGCACACACACACACACACTCACAAAATAGGAACGTATACAGACTTTCACTGAGACCACAGGCTTTCAGTGAACCACAACATAAAGATCATCATTTAGACTCTGCCTTCCCCTCCACAGGAAACTGCAGACACTGATTATATGCTATTTGTTTGTCTATGTACTTTGTGTCTGTGTGAGACCAGAGAAGAATTCATATATAAAATTTCTGAGGTTAACAAATGAAAATATGTTTAATTTTACTTGTTCTTTATCAATTCCCATATCATCTAAGCTATATTTAAAGGGGCACTCCTGCAGTTTAGTATTGCATATCCATGAAGTTGAGAGACACGCAAAAGACAAATAAAAAAAAAGAATGGGTAACATCAAGGCAGCCTGACTTTTAGACTTTTAGAGTATGGGTCAAGCTCCAAAAAAGTGGAATCCTGCACTTCCCATAACGCAACTGCACAGCATCCTAAATTTAGCCTGACTCACAGGAAGTAGGCTGTCAGTATAAGGTTGCCATTGGCCGACCATTTCAGACATAATTCACCCTCCCCTTCCGCAATCTGCATGCTACTGCATCCCTGTTGTTATGTGAAACAATTACAGCCTCTCTCACATAGCAAGATCATCAGACTTTCCTTTAGCGTTGTGCATCTTTTAAAGTCAAAATGAAATGATAAATATCTTTTTAACCTTTTTAGATGCCACAAGAATCAAAAAATCAATTTCTTTGTAGCATATTTTTTATTTCAGAATCATTAAAAATCTGTTTCTTTTTTTTCTCCTTATAAAATAAAGCATGACGCATGCTTACATAAGCTAGAACTAACCAGTTTCAACCAACAATATCATGACATCCACGCTATGCTACGTAGTTATGCCGCACTGGCTAGAGCTTTTTTCAATTTTGGGATTACGCGCGAGGCATTTTTCAGCGGACAGCTTCAGCATAACGTCAGCTACATGAAGTACCATTGGCTG
>JAJHUR010111860.1:0-17278 GCA_027495735.1 Lutjanus campechanus | reverse complement strand
CAGGGCCAGAAGTTGCGTGTGTTTACGTTCCGCCGCTAACGTGCAGCTACACGTGCAGCTACACCTGCAGCCCGTGCGCATGATGGCTACTGCTAGCAGTAAACCGGAGCTTGAAGACCCTCCCCTGTCGCTAAAGTCTCCTGCTTGGGAACACTTCGGCTTCCTGGTTAAATATTGCAACGGAGAAAGACAGGTGGATAAAACGAGGGCGGTGTGCCGACACTGATCAGCTGAGATCAGGTATGTCTCCGGCAACACAACAAACATGCTAACTCACCTAAAACGGCACCACCCGAGTGTAAATATCACCGCTACAAGAAGAAAAACCAACATAGTGCAAACGCAGCTGACCTCGGCATTCAAGCAGCCTCTCCCTGGCAATTCAGATCGGGCCAAAGCTATAACAAGAGCCATTGGAGTTTTTATAGCAGCGGATCTAAGACCATATTCAGTTGTTGAAAATCCTGGTTTTAAACACATGCTCAAGGTGATTGAGCCCCGGTATGAAGTACACCCAAATGAACAACAAGAAAATTTAGGTTTTGCTTTTTGTTCCCATACTGTATCGAAAATGAACCGAACCGTGACCTCAAAACCGAGGTACGTATCGAACCGAGATTTTTGTGTATCGTTACACCCCTAATATATATACATTTTTAAAAATTTATTGTCTAATTATTTGTATAATTATGAGAAATACAAGTGAAAGTTTACTGTTTCAGTGCCCTGATATCATTTTGGTCACTTTAACAAGTTCATTGTTAAACTGTCTCCATTATATATCGTTGTCTCAAGTATTATAAAAATGTTTGTTACTGTCGGATATACATTCTATACTCTTGGCAGATGTATTGATATCTGAATGTTTTTTACTCCCTAATGTCGGTATCAGCCTTAAAAAATTCAATATTGGTCGGGCCCACGTTATTTCCATAGTTTAAGCAATGTTGCCATTTAACATTAATATCTATAACAAACAGTTGATTCATAAATGCACTAAACTTCATTGTATATTATTAGACCGTATTATATAATATTTTATCACCTTTGTGTCAGACTTTCTGGAGTGCTTTACAGCTAGTTGCTCCAAAGCCACAGGCAGTGTGGGGGAGGGGTGAACACACACACACACACACACACACACACACACACACACACACACACACACACACACAGGAGGGCCACTTGCCAACCTTGTGAAGCTCAACTCAATGACACAATGTACCAGTCCCAGATAAGGAAAAAGCTCTGACTCTGTTTAGCCAGAGCCAGGATTCACAGGCTAATTGGGTTATGGTATTTTTAGGCGTGAATTGAAATTTAAATCAAATGGTTTGTTTTTGAACTCACAACTTCCTCTAATTTCTATAAAAAACTTTATTACAGTGTTTCACACGTGACTTTTTGACTTCTTTTTTTTTAAGATATTGCAGCTAATATTGAAAGGAAGTAATGTAAATAATAATGTATGTGAAGGTGACCTCATGAACTTTGGAGAGTATCGTTACACATAAACCATAACCACTTACTAGAGGAAAAAAAGGCTATGCAAATTTTTATTGGTTGTTGCTAGTCGAGCCCAAACAATACTTCTTATACCAATATTGATATGTGGTGTTTGTATCATATAACAATATATTAGTGTTTTGTATCAGAAATGTAGAACATAACATAAAGCTCACTGTCTGTGGTCAATGGTTGCCTGTAGTTAATGCAGTTTATCAGGCGTCATTTGGCCTCTTGTATGTTGAATATATCTCATTTGCTTTTCTTTCCGACTGTATGACCATATTATTTAATCCTTTTTTTGATGTAGGCTCATGGACTACACTATTTACTCATAAACAGGTGCACAACATATGTGCATGTCATTAGTCAGCTGGCTGTCAGTCATGGTGTGCTTAAGTGCAGCTTACAACACAAGAGGTGAAGCAACACATCCTTGAGTCTTTGTTTACACTGTGCATTAATGTTGGCTAAGTGTGTCAAGCAAGGACACTGGCCAATCACACAGAAACAAGTATTTTTCATGGTCACTGATGTATGGAGTATGAAGCTGTTTAAGGTAGTCCTCAACGCATCTTGAAGAGGTGGTAACGTGGACAGTGTCTGTGTCAATTGTCAGCTTTTCAGAATTGTGGAAGAAATGCTCTATGCAGTGTAGTGCAGAATGAAGCCAAGTGGAAATGAAGCTCGTTCAGAGGTGGGCTGGGACTTGAGCTCTGTATGCAGGTGTCACTTTGTTTAACACCAAAATCCAATTTATTGAGACTGGCCTGGAAGTTTTCCTAGATATTATTTTTGCTTTTGTGCTGTTCTTTTTTGTTTACATTAATTTATTTGGCTGAAATGGTTGTTATTATGTATTAGTACTTATTTGTTACTGGTTACCACTAGACTTGAACCAATTTATCGGCAGTGCTCGGAATCGGGCCGGTTTTCACGTGACCGGCGACCGGCCGGTCAGTCTAAAATTTGCCGGTCTAAAGCGCCGGTTACATTCCTACCGCGCTGCGGCAGCAAAAACAAACAAACAAACAAACAAACAAAAACACTAAGCAAACGCATTGCCTCTCCTTTTCGGTTATATGTAAATGCGTTGCAAAGCATGAGTAGTCCTTGAACTCTCACAATGCCTCGCGGGATATGTCAGCCCTTATGTCAGCCTGTCCAGGTCAATAACATCAGCAGCACAAACACGCACATGTGCAACTCATGGCTTTGGCGACCTACACCATGTCGGCTGTATGGAATTTTTTGAAAGTGTGTGAGGAGGATGACAAGTTTGCAGTATGCAACACCTGCAAGGCTAAAATAAGGCATGGAAAACATCTGGTAAGATCAAACGTAGGGATTAATATTTTCCCGAAAATTACATTTTCTATCCTGGAAACAGAGGCGCTGTGTCCCGATGTATGTAGGTTCCCAACCTGACCACTTTAGTGTATTTTCTGCTGATATTAGTAATTATTATTGAGGAAGAAGACCGCCATTTCAATATTAATCAACATTATAAACTGCAGGCTGTGTGCAAATTGACGTTCGCTGCAGCCGCACAGGAGGATGAAATGCCAAGTTCAGCCTGTGATCTGTTACTGTCTGACTGAACAGCCTCATGGAAGTGATATTTTACAGTTCTACATATTTTAATCTACCGAAATTCGTTAAAACAAGTCATTTGGTGTTTTCAAAGTCATGATATTGAGCTGGTTCCAGACTTCGTTCGCATTCACAGGCTGCAGCTGAGCAATGCAGACGGCTCGCACCGCGCGCACTGTGATGTTCAACATCGTAGACTTAATTAAGTTCATTATCACTGAAAGTTAAAAAGCAAACCTCTAAAATAAAGCTCTCACTCACTTGGTCTAGGGCTTTGTATACATTCCCCTGGAGATATTTTTTCTTCAGTGAGGGGCGCTTTTTGTCACAGCCAACCTCTGACGGTAAATCCATCACATGCAGTATTTCACCCCGACGTGTTTTGGATAAAGTATACATCCAGTGATCTTGAAGCTTCGAGCTTCACCTGGAATTTTATCTGAGATTCTAAAAGTTGCAGCAACAGTTTGCATCTTCATTGTTTAATATTTTGAAGTATTTCCACACAAAGCTGGTGTCAGACAGCTGTCATGTGTCTCATTAAGATGGTAGAGTCAAAAGTTATTGTATTAAGTGCATTCATGCTTGAATTCATGGCGATTTGAGATCGTTAACCAATTAATAAAAGAATGAATGAAAATTAAATCTTAAGAATAATATAGCACGTGCCATGATATGATGATATAGTAGACAAAAAGTTATATATTTATTAATGTAGAGTGTGTTTTAGCAAAGACATGATTATTGAAAAGCTGGTTGTATCTTGGTTAAAATGTTCTAATAAAGGAAAGTTAGAAAATTTTGCAATATCTTGTGTGCTGTAAAGTGGTTTAGAAAAAATGAAATGGGAATCAGCCAAAATCGGTATCGGCCGTCCAAGCACTCTGAAAATCGGAAATGGGTATCGGCCCCAAAAACTGTAATCGGTGCAAGTCTAGTTACCACACATTTATAATGAACAGTTGTAAATCACACCAAGAATTGAACAGTTATTCTCTGCTGTGCTATTGAAGCAGTCCTTTTTGCAACTTGCATTTGACGTGGGTAGAACACTGGTGTAAAAACGTCCTTTGTCCATCATAGATGACCCAAATTAAGGTCAGGGTCAAACCTGCTTATGTGTTGTGAATTATTTGTTAAAAAAGAGTTGGTTGCAGCATGTGTTGAACTTGATTCTCCTCCACTTGAGAACCTTAACCAGACAATTCAATTTTAGTAAATAAAAGTCATCATAATTACACTGGCTGGTTATATTGTAAGCCACCTAAACAGATTATTAGTTTTTAACAGCTGTATACTACTAACCAGGTATGGATGTGATACGATTGCTATCATTGTTTTTATGGCTTGGCACAGTTTAAAGTGATACTTCACTTTGTGAGAATAAGCCATTCAGTATGTACTCACCACTATGCCGATGTGATGATGGGTGAAGGTCTTCAGTTCACAAAACAATCCTGGAGTTTTAGGAGAAACAGGGTAACAGCCTCATCCAGTACAATGGCAGTGAATGGTGACCACGGATAAAATGTTTAAAAAAGCACACAAAACAAACACAAAATGTCTCCATCCTGCTCGTGTGGTGTAATCCAAGTGTCCGCGAGCTGCGACATTAAAAATTAACCGCAAAAGATTTAGTATACCTCATATATATCTTAATGGACGCAAGTGTGGAAGTCTCGCGAGATCGACGCCATGTTTACATCCTACCGGCTACATGCTACAGTTGACATCTCTGCTAAAAACATGGCGTAAATGGTGTCTTTTGCAGTTAATTTTTAATGTCGCGGCTCGCGGACACTTGGATTACACCACACAAGCAGGATGGAGACATTTTGTGTTTGTTTTGTGTGCTTTTTTTAACGTTTTATCCGTGGTCACCATTCACTGCCATTGTACTGGATGAGGCTGCTACCCTGTTTCTCCTAAAACTCCAGGATTGTTTTGTGAACTGAAGACCTTCACCCATCATCACATCGGCATAGTGGTGAGTACATACTGAATGGCTTATTCTCACAAAGTGGAGTATCACTTTAAAAATACAGTGATACACTAGACCAGACATGGGCAAAATGCGGCCCAGGGGTTGGATGCGCCCCCTGAAAGGTCTCATGTGGCCTACAAAGCCATCATTAGCAATGCCAAAAAATCTAGAAATCCAGCAAAGACAGTCAGTAGCACTTTGCTTTGCTTTATTTACCTTTTAAAGGTGGTCAGTGCTGTGTTCGTTGCAACCTATATGTAGCATGCATGGTACACCGTAAAACATCAAATTTTGGACATTGCCAGTAAAAATATTAGCCCACAATTCTTTGCTTGGCAATTCAGGAAGGGTAGTAGTAAAATTGTCCTATGTAGAACACTTCTTACCATTCCATTATTAGAGATTTGGCCATTATTAAGACCTTACATCATTTGTGTCGGCCCACAGCAGCTTGATCAGTTTCTCATGTGGCCCCCCTTAAAAATACAAGTATTGTGTGGTTGTCATAGACATGGCAGCCTCATACACACGTAATATGCATTTACAGTCAGTACATTTCTGTAAATATAAAACATTACTTGTCTTGAAACTGGACAGTGTTGTACATTGTTAGCTACAGTGGCAGTGAAAAGTGAAGAAAGCTGTTAGTGCAGTGGAATTATGTACGCAACAGATGATCTTGTGTCATTGACTGGCAATGCATTTTTCTGCTACTTCTGTATTTCCTTTTCTGATGCTGCAGTGAGTTATTTGCTTATTTGAATGCACCAAATATTCACACACTTAAGTTGTACAAAGCTTAAAACTAATGAAGTGCATAATATTTTGATCTCGCTTATTGGTACATCAATTCCTGAGCAGTGTCTTAAAGTCTTTTAAAGATGAACAGTATGACAAGCTTTGGCTGTAATTATCTTGTTGTACATTTCACAATTTCCTGAGCTGATGTTCAACAGCAATGTCGGGAAGTAAAGTTACATTAAAATCAGATTGGTATTTGACAGCTGATGGACGTGGCCATCTTTTCTTAACCAACAAGCTTGTTGTTGACCATTTTCCCCTGACTGTACTGCAAGCAAGGTTTCTATTAATGACCATATGGTACTTGACACCACAGTTTGAAATAAGGCAGTGAAATAAATCTGTGGTGTGTCTCTATGTATGATTAGTCACTATTTTCCTTTGCTCATTCAGACTGAGAAGAGAGCTGGATGTGTACATTTAAATCTTATTTAGTGCAGTTAAGCTGCAACCAGAAGGCTGTCTGGACTGTAATGGGAACACTGTTAGTATATACTGGATTTGAGTATGTGTCCCCAATGTTGCATTTTCAGAACAAACATTGAGTACAGGACACGGGAATATGGTTATTTAGAGAGCAGGCAGCTGAGTCATGTTATCTACACAGGACCCATTGATTAGTTGGCCTTATTAAATCACAGAGAGTGGTGGAGTAGTACAGTTATGTAACCAGCGCTCGTCAGTGTTGTGAATTGAAAAGGAAAAGACAAAATGGACAAAGAAGTGCAGTGAGTGAAAATGTCTTCCTTAGTTAGGTAACAGCCTGACATGAGACGGAGAGACACACAAATATGGAGCAGCTCTGGATCCTGTACGTGTAGAGATGAGAAGAAATAATTGCTATGATTTATAATATAGATTTATAATATAGAGATATACCCCCAAAATGAGTACATAGTATATGTACAGTATAAAATAATACATAGCATAACTTTGGTGATACTGCTAATTTGAATTATTGACTTAATTAAGTTGAATACAATGATGTGTATTGTAATGGTGATGTATGAGAGGGGAGTACCGCAAAGGTAGTACAATAACACCACAAAGTAGGCATGGGCGATATTAAGGTATACTGTGCAACTGCAGTCTACAGGTAGAGATTTAGCTATATTGATTCCACCCCAGGCTGCATTCTTGCTTGATCATGTGATCTTGCAATTCTTGCATGATCTTATGAATCCAGCTGCCTTGCAGGGTAATGAGATTTGGCTAGCAAGGCTGCTTACCATGTTCTCATGTGACATGTGAGCAACAGTTGTTGGTGGTAATGCACCTCTGCTGGTTTGCCAACTGCTGCAGAAGAACAGAGTGACTAGACAACATGGAGGAGAATGAACTTTGAAGAGCTAGTGCAATGGTGGTGTAGTGGTTGGCACTGCTACCTTAAAGTTCCCATGAAACAGACAGTGGATTGCTTTTTTCTTATGTCTTTCCTGTTAAACAGGCAGCTAAGGAGGGACTTGTTGTGGACATTGATTGGTGTTCACAGTAGCCAGTTACACTGTGCGTTGCACCCCCCTGCCATGCAGCATAGATGTAGGGAGGAGAGTGATCTTACTTGTGTTGGCTGATTCTCTCTCCGGCTGAAACCCCCCAGCGAACACAGCCAGTCCGGCATCAAAACAGCCTCTGCAAATCATTGGAGACCAGTTTGACGACAGAGAATAGGCTAAAGTTCTGTGGTGGGTTTCTTGCTGGGTTTGACTCAGAGGACCCAGAGACTCAGTCATGGCTAACTGCGCTAATGGTGGCTACTGGGTAGCAAACTTACTTTAGCAACAAGTAAACATATCTTTCCACCAGGAAAACAGCTGTAAACAGTATACAGTAATATGGTGGTACTTTTTTAGGGATGTACCTGACGACTAATTTCCCTAAACTAAATGTTTACCTGGAGCTGATGTTAGCTGCCACACAGTGTGGCTAATGTTAGCAGTGCTAGCAGCAGCAGCTGCTCTCCTTGCGGGTTAATGTCCTTGTCTGTGCTGAATGTGGTCACATGTTGCTCCAGTGGAGTGGTTATAAAAGTTATTAGTAGTTAATAGTTATTAATTGATGTAGCAATTTTTTAGTTATTTTAATTTTCTTTATCAAAACACTGCCAAACCATGCTGGTTTTACAAGTCTGTCACCTGCCTGACTCTGCTGATAAAAACATTCAGGGTTGGGTTGGCTATTGGAGCATACATGCTGGATGAGAGAGGCTGCACCCCAACTAGTAGTGGGCGGCTGCAAAACACCTTAGAGGCAACAGTTAACTGGCATTGTACATGAATAAAATAGTGATAAATAGTTTAACTGACTAGTAGGGTTGGGCAATTGGACGAATATATCGTCTGTCCACAATAGGACTGTCACTTTTTATTCGAGATTCGAACATTCGTTCGAATATGAGGTGAAAAGTTCACGTTCGAACTGTAATTAAATGTCAGCTGATGTCCTGAGCGGACAATCATGACACCAAAACATCAGAGAAGCAGCGTGTGGAAGTATTTTGGGTTCTACACCGTGGATGGCAAAGTCACGGACAAGATAAGACTGTTTGTCGACTTTGTAAAAAGCAGCTGTCTTACCCGGGATTTTCACCAGGCGAGGCTGCAACGCGGATTTGTCCCGTCACGCGCGCAACTGCAGCTCCCAACAGCAGCGTTTCAGAAGTGTTTCAGCAGCAGAGTGTTTTACCCTCCTGATCATGGTTACTTACTCAGATTTTGTTGATTAGGTCCTCCTTCCTTGCTTTTTGTGCTTCTACCATGAATAAGCAGGCTACGTAGTACGTAATAGTTTCTTTTCTGTCTCGTGAGTCTGCACGGGGTCTTTTATTTTGAAAATTAACCGGATTCTCCCTTCCTTTTCTGTGTCTGACTTCCTGCCCGTCCGATCTGCTGTGTGCTAATTGACGTGGCAGCAGCCGCGCCGGGCGCACCTGCTAGTTTACCACCAAACTGAGGCAGCAGAGGCAGAGGCACCAGTGGAGCAGCGCCAAGTGTACAGCCGCGTTTGTCTGCGTATTATTAAGCACACTCCAGCCGTTTTTGTTTTTTTTTGTGGGGGGGGGGGTTCGAATTTATTCGAACGAATTACGGGTCATTTTTTGAATTCGTTCGAACTTGATTTTTTGAATAAGTGACAGCCCTAGTCCACAATGGACAATTCCTTTTTTTGGACGATTTTTTTTGTCATTTTGTTTTGCTAATGTAACAGTCTGCAGAGTGACAGCCTCTACTCTGCACCGCGCTCTCATCCAGCGGTGTACTACACACCCACTCAGCTGACCATGAGTGAGCTAAGCTGGATGAGGAGTGAGAGGAAAGCAGCCTACAGAATCAGACTCATTACACTCTTTTCACACAGTGAATTAAGGATTTATTTTGACCAAACCAGAGTTGGTGATTGCTGAAAGAGTGAACAGACTTGCTGAGTTTTATGTGTTTTTTTGTCGAGTTTGACTTAAGTGTGTTTTCCCAGGAGTTAACAAACCAAAGGTCATCTTATTTCAGTAAAAGAGAGAAACTTGAATTCAGAGGGTGTACGGTTGTATTTCTCCATTTAAAATGGAAAATGAGTGTGAGAACATGTAATTTCTAGACACTTTGTGAGTTTATTTTGTCTACTGAATGTAGTGAACGTACGCCGCATGTGTAACATACTGAATTTGCCATTTGTGCACATCTCCCAGCTGAGACTGGAGAGGACAGGAGAAGGTGGGAGGGGGGACGATGACATCGCCAATCGCCGATGGATGGGCTGACGATGATTGCTGGTATTTGTATTTGTGGGTAACTTGCGTAATTACAGTTGAGAAACCATGCGCGCGCGCACACACACACACACACACACACACACACACACACACACACACACACACAGGAGCTCTGTTTTGGTCTTGAAAAGCAGCAGCTTTTCAAACCTAAACTGTACATTTACTGCACTGTCGCTGTATATACACTACCAGGCAGACAATTATCTTCTCTGCAATGGCAGTTAAAAATTACAGTTAGCTACTTTAGCGACAGGTAAGCTTAAGCCATCTGCTCATTTGGAAAGATATATAATTAAATAACAGAGTTGAAGTTGTGCAGCTGGAGCACATAAGAGGGAAAACAGAAAATATTTTCTCCATAAAATATGATCTAGCAAATGAGTGAATAAAGTTATAAAGTTGTGCTTATTACAGAGAGAACCGTTGCCTAGAAATACTGCAGCCCACTTTTGGGAATGGGTGTATTCTCCTGTCATGCTCCAGTTGCATCATAAGCAAAAAGGCCTTTCATTGGATGCAAATTTAGCATATGCCTGGGGTGCAGGATGTGTCATCAAAAGTTTTTTATTGTTTTCCAGGAAAAGACTTTGGAAAAACCTAAATACCCCAGAATATCTACAAAACATCATTTTGTCATTGTTGGGCTAGATGCTGGTGTATAGGTCACATATAGCATACATAACATTGTGATGACAATTGATTGCCATTTACAGTAGACAATAGCGCTGTGTGTTACACGCACCTGCCACGCAGCTAAAGTGGTCCATGGAGGTAACACTATGAGAGAGAGTAGACCTGGAATGAAAGCTTTCACTGAACATCGGGACCAGCACACAAGACAAATGGAGGCCAGTTTGACAACGGGTTATAGGCTATAGTACCAATGTAGTGTTCCTGCTGGGCCCAGCCTGGTTTTTTTGCCCACTAATGGTATTGCTAGCTTTAGCAGCCGGAGGACATCAGAGGGGAACCCAGAAAATATGATCCACTTCACCCAAATCAGTGAATAAAGTTATGAAGTTGTGCTTTTGTACAGTGAGGTAGAGCTTCAGATCTGTGCCGGACCTGACAGGATCCGATGAGACCTGATGGGTTAGGTCGGCTTCATTTTTCACATATTTCACAGGCTCACGTCGGGTTTGGGCCGTACTTTATTTGTTCATTTTCATTTTTCTACCCATTTTAGTCATTGCCAATTCCAGTCCCCTGCATGTATTCTCCCAGTCAATGAAAACTCCTACTGTTTAGTGCATAGAGGGAAGTTTGTTAAGAAAAATTTTGGGATTGTAATCGGGTTCGGACTGAGATATGCTAATGAGGTTCGGTTTCGGACCAAATTTTGTCAGCATCAGGCCTCATCGTTCTCAACTTTTAAGGCATAATTAAATTGCTAGTGAGGCCTGTTCTTCAGAAACACTCCGCTCATTCTGGTGAACAGATGTATTTGTCTTCCATGATCCACAGCTTCATAAGCGAGAAAGTGTTTCATTGGACAAACTTTAGTAATGCCTCTGAGTACAATGTGTCATCAACTGTTTCAAATGGTTTGCCAGGAAAAGACAAAATATGAAATATCATTAAAAAAATCCAGAGGATATCTACAAAACAACTTTTCTGTCATTGTTGGGCCAGATGCTGGTGTCTGGTGACCTATAGATCAATACATATTTAATAAAAACACTTAAACCTTGATTTAGATTTCATGGCAACTTAAAAGATCAAGTTTGACTTCATGTGTGAGTTCAGTGTCCACATATAGTGCCAAGTAGACGCTCATGTGGAGACGTGTTCTCTGGAGTGACGAATCATGCTTCTCTGTCTGGCAATCTGATGGACGAGTCTGGGTTTGGTGGTTGCCAGGAGAACAGTACTTGCCTGACTGCATTGTACCAAGTGTAAAGTTCGGTGGAGGGGGGATTATGGTGTGGGGTTGTTTTTCAGGGGTTGGGCTTGGTCCCTTAGTTCCAGTGAAAGGAACTCTTAAAGCTTCCGCATACCAAGACATTTTGGACAATTTCATACTCTCAGCTTTGGGGGAACAGTTTGGGGATGGCCCCTTCCTGTTCCAACATGACGGCGCACTAGGGCTGTCACTTTTTCAAAAAATCAAGTTCGAACGAATTTGAAATGACCCGTAATTCATTTGAAGGAGGGTAAAACACTCCACTGCTGAAACGCTTCTTAAACGCTGCTGTTGGGAGCTGCAGTTGCGCTCATGACGGAACAAAACCGTGGCGCAGCCTCGCCTGGTGTAAATCCCGGGTAAGACAGCTGCTTTTTGCAAAGTTGACAAACAGTCTTATCTTGTCCGCGACTTTGCCATCCACGGTGTAGAACCCAAAATACTTCCACACGCTGCTTCTCAGATGTTTTGGTGTCATGATTGTCCGCTCAGGACATCAGCTGACATTTCGAACATGTAATTACAGTTCGAACGTGAACTTTTCACCTCATATCCAAACGAATGTTCGAATCTCGAATAAAAAGTGACAGCCCTACAGCGCACCAGTGCACAAATCAAAGTCCATAAAGACATGGATGAGCAAGTTTGGTGTGGAGGAACCTGACTGGCCTGTCCTGACCTCAACCAGATAGGACACCTTTGAGATGAATTAGAGCAGAGACTGTGAGCCAGGCCTTCTCGTCCTACATTAGTGCCTGACCTCACACTTGCGCTTCTGGAAGAATGGTCAAAAATTCCCATAAACACACTCCTAAACCTTGTGGAAAGTCTTCCCAGAAGAGTTGAAGCTGTCATAGCTGCAAAGGGTGGGACAACTCCATGTTAAACCCTACGGATTAAGAATGGGATGTCATTAAAGTTTTAATGTGCGTGTAAAGGCAGATGTCCTGATACTTTTGGCAATATAGTGTATTTTGGGTTGTGCAGACTAGGGATGCACGCGATTAGTCGACTATATGATTAAACGTCCCCTCCCTCGCTAGTCGGCACCAGAATTACTGGTTGTTTAAACTATTTATCAATATTTTAGTCATGCACAATGCCAGTTATCTGTCGCCTCTAAGATTTTATGCAACCGCCTACCAGGGCTGCGACACTGTCAGATGGCAGCCTCTCTTGCCCAGCAATCACCAGTGATCACCTAGGCAACCCCGGATATTTATATCAGCAAAGTCGGACAGATGACAGCTCGTAAAACCAGTGCGGGTTGGCAGTGTTTTTATCTAGACAATGTAAATAATGTTGAATGTATACTTTAACATAATTAGCTGATATATAATCACCCGACTGGAGAAACTTGTGCCCACATTAAGCACAGACACTGATATAAACCTGCAAGCGGAGCTGTTGCTGCTAGCACTGCTAACATTAACCACACTGTGTAGCAGACTGGCAGTATTTTTTTCGGACAGTGTTTAACATTATAAATGAATAAATTCTGCTCAATTTTAACTGCTTTCTGACTGTTTTCTTAGTGTTTGACTAGTCTAAATTAAATTTTGCTTTTAATCGACAGGGAAATTAGTCGCCAGGAACATCCCTAGTGCAGAACCTTGCTGACGTGTGCAGATTAAGTTTTTTATGCCATACAGACCATTGTGGCTACAGATGCTCAAAGTACAAATCAAAGCAAGATGGGTTGTTGGTTTGAATCCACTGGCTGGCTGGGGTCTTTCTGTGCGGAGTTTTTATGCTCTCCATTGGTGAAAATAACGATATATCGATACTGAATATTTGAAACACTACTCATTTTTCTCAGTGTCAACACTCCATTACCCTCTGCACTTTGTTCACTCCTCTTTGCAACAGCGAGTTGACACATACACAGCTGCAGTGCTGACATCCGACATTCATCCTCTCACTCACTCACAGTGTTGTCTTCTTCTCATCACTCATCTTATTTGCTCTGGTTTAATATTCGTTGACATGTTATAGTGTTGTTATATTTATCTTTTAATAAAAATCTGATATTTTATGCCTTCAATGTTGAGTTGTTTTTCCAGTGTTATTGAAAATGGTAATATTGATAATTTCAAGGTATTGTATCACAATTCAGTGATGTTGATAGGTTTTCAATGTAGTGAGTCCCCGGGACCCACAGGTGGTGATTTCAGTGGGTCCCTGGGAAATTCAATGGGTCCCCAATAAAAAAATGTATTTCTTTCTATTTCTTATATTCTTCTATTTCTTAAATTGTAGTGTTAAACCGGGGGTGTCAAACTCATTTTGGTTCAGGGGCCACATATAGCCCAATTTGATCTCAGGTGGGCCGGACCAGTAAAATTGAAGCATAATCTATCGATTATTCTGGCGATTAATCAAGTAATCGGATAAGAAATATTGCGTGTTCTGCAATTTTTTCTATTACATTAATTTTGCTTTATTTAAGAACAATGGTAATATACAAAAGAGAAAATAAGACCCATCTCTTTAATGAAAAACTATAAATTGCTAAAGTGAAAATACTCAGTAAACTTTACTTTTACTGTATATTTAGGTAACTTTTACTGTTTTTACTTTACTTTTTACTGAAGTACAAAGGTAAAAGTTAAGGTAGGAATGTCTGTAGAAACCACAAACAGAAGATGGAACAAACTCTTTGAACTGAAACAGTCACCAGAATGTTTTGTTAACATATTAAAATTACAACATGTTTCTTCTGAAGCAGGATGTTCCCAGACCTCCTACAGGGGACTGGTTTACCAACATGTCACCTTTTTCTCCACTTTTGAGTTTGCAGGTCTGTATTTAGTCATCAAAAAAGAAAACAAAAGCAATAAAGAAAAAAAGGGAAAAAATAAGGAAACAATCAGTATTTTTACATTGTGGTATTAGTGCTTTTACTGAAGTAACAGATCTGAGTATTTTTTTTTCCATCACAACAGGTCAGTGATCAGTGTTTCAGTGACTCTGTGGCTCAGTAAATAGTTTTATCTATGACATCCCGCCACATTAAAAACAACGTCACCACGACTTGATTTTCTATTTTCTCGGTCTGTCTAGAAGGGAACCCTTGATTTGTACAAGTCTCGCGAGATTCGTGTCCGTTGTTTCTACTAAAATAATCAAACTTGCGCGATCTTCCGCGGATGTAGGGTTCCCTTCTAGAAACGACCCTCTCTGTGTCTCGCTATCAAACTAATGTCAGCACACAGCAAGATGTGACACTCTGCAGTGTTTCACACACACAGACTTTATTTGTGTGAACACTCAGGTATAGTTTGTGACCAATTTTGGCATTTTTATTTTTTTAATCAGTCCGAGAGGATGATGACATCCGCGATTGATTAGTGATCAATCTGCCCTCCTCCTCCTCCCTCACCTGTTCGCTCTGTTCTGTGAGGATCTGACAGTTTCTGACAGACACACAGACTCACCTGTTTAATATGGTTGTTTAATCTTATAAGTGTAGCTGTTTGGTGTCGGTGTCATTCAGCATCACGTTAGTTTCAACTGTTTTAATAAACTTCGTCATTATCAACAACTCTCCTCCACATGCAGCTTCTCTGCTGCTGAAAACTGAATCACGGGTGAATTTATGTCGGGAAAAATCAGAAACGCGAGTTAGATTTCAGCTTTTTGGCTTTGTAAAAGATCCTGCTGATGAAGAAAAGACACAGACAGGGTGAGAGAAACACACTGACCTCCTCTGTGTGTGTGTGCTGTACGTGCATGTATGGAGGAGCTCCATTAATGCAGAGGAGAGACGCTGCAGCCCTGTGAGAATAAATTACATCAAAACTTAAATATCGGTGTCGTACGTTTGACACCCCTACCCTAGACGTTAAAACACCGTCGACATGAGTGAACACAGCATAGAGCAGTGGAAACGTGCGTTTATTTACTACTAAGAAGTTCGTATCTTTAAATGTTGAAATGAAGTTAATGTGCAAAGGGTTGAAACAGCGCTCGTCAGGTCCGCTGACGGCAAGGTTTCTTTTGCTAGTTACTGTGATTTTAAACACAAGTTGTTGTTCAAAATGTATTGTTTTTTATGGGAAAAATGAGGTGCGTCCCTGGGACGCATGGATAGTGAATTTACTGCGTCCTTTCAGATTTTAATGCGTCAGGGACGCAGGACGCGTACCTAGCAACATCACTGACAATTAGAAATTCCAGTATCGTGACATTATTGCCCATATCTCTGTGGGTTTCCTTCAGGTCCCCCACTTTTGTCCACAGTCCAAAGACATGCAGGGTTAATTGCCTTTAAGTGTGAATGGTTGTATACATATACATGAGAAACCCAGGCAGATCCAGGAAGAACATGCAAACTCCACACAGAAAGGCTCTGCCCCAGGACTTTCTTACTTTGTGGTGACAGTGCTAACCACTGAGTCACTGTGCTGCTGGTAGACATGATGCCATAAAAAATGCAGAAATATTTGCTGTATGTTGTAAATCGCGTGTTGTTGTGTAAAAAATCATGTAGGATTGCCTTAAATTTTAATCCTTGTCACTGTCCTGGTTCCAATAAAATGCAGATGAAGATTTAAGTGCACAAACATGTTAAAAGGGGTAGCTAATATTAGGCTCACACACATACTGTGTATAACATTATTGTGACTATATAAATGTAATTTATGTTGCTCTAAGATAGCTGTTGGACCACTCCGCTACGTGTGTGCCATCGTTTCCAGTATGTGTGAAAGCTGAGAGCAAACTTTAACAGTGAAAATGCATTTGCACCAAAATGTTTTTTAAAGACTAAATGCCAGCCCGTGCGGACTTAGGCTGAATATATCGTTAGACAAATACATCTTCTGAATTTTGGAAATAATTACATTGATTTTTATTATTGTTATTATTATTACTTTTATTTACTTTTGGACTGTACAACGCTCTGTATATGAAATGCGCCTGCTGCGCGCAGCCTCATTGATCTGAGTTGTATTATAAACTAACGAAATTCGTTAAAACAAGTCATTTGGTGTTTACAAAGTCATGATATTTAACCGAGACAGATTCACTCTGTTCACGTTCACAGGCTGCTGCTGCTGCGACTCCAGCAGCAGGCTGACACGGTGTGAGCCGCGGTGTGTCTCCATACTCAGGCTAATAAAGTCAGTGATCACTCAGAGTTAAAAAGTGAAGCTATGAAAAGCTTTCACATAGTTGGCATGAGAAGTTAGAAAGATTCTTTAGGAGATTTTGGCCGTCTTTATTCAGTGCAGTGCCACGGAGTCATTTTACGCCTGAACAAGCAACAATGTTTGCAATCGCATAAGATGTGACCAGAAAAAAAACAACCTTTTATAATTCACTTTAGGATATTTATCATTTACAAGGGTGTTTCAGACAGAAGACGTCAAGACTAAACGGTATCGGAGCTTCAGCAGGAAAAGACGCACCTGTCTCCCTCTCTCCATCACACAAACACACACACAGTACACAGACACACCTCACAATCAACACACACTCGACAAAGCTCTCCTCTCTCACGTCCTAAAGCTGTCAGTGTCTCAATATTTGTTTCTTTTGAAATGGCCTGGTGTCTCTTGTATTTTTTTTTTATCTTAATAAATTCTAAGATCGATACAGCCTACTAGGGGTGTGCCAAAAAATCGATTCACATAAGAATCGCGATTCTCATTTGCCACGATTCAGAATCGATATAAAATGTCCCAAAATCGATTTTAAAAAATAAAAAAAAATCCGCTCGCTG